>OZ004641.1:12725391-12950391 GCA_963924495.1 Nemapogon koenigi
TACACACACTTTTCTCCATAATATTTATATTTTTATTAACCGACTTCCAAAAAAAGAAGGAGAAGGTTCTCAATTCGGACCGTATTTTTTTTTATATATGTATGTACATCGATAACTCCGCCAATTGTGAACCGATTTTGATGATTTCTTTTTTAATCGACAGATAACTCTTCCGGATTGGTCCCATTTTTATCTCATAAAAATTGGTTCATTAGTTTTTCAGAAATTTTGAAAAAACTGACTTTATAAGTACATTTTTCTTGATATCTCGATAAAATATGTACCGATTTTGACGACTTATTTTTTTAAGACATCATAATTTCTCAAAATTATCTCACAGACATATGACGACAATCGGTTCAGTAGTTTTTCAGAAATCCAGTAATTAATTTCTGTTTACGGCTGAAAATTATGTATCAGAAAATGCCTTAGCAACGGTTGCTATTGACATGAAGTTGTCAATTTTCGTGACGATGGTGTAGCGGTTAAATATAATGGGGTGCATAGGATGCACAAGCACATTTTTTACAGAATAGAAATTTATATAATAAAATTTATTAGAAACAACTTAGTTCCCAAATTCACTAATCTAGACAATTCATTAGGAACCTACGATCATCAGTACATACAAACATAGATAATATTGAACAGATCTTTATCTTCTTAGATATTCACTTAGTTTTGTATCCTAATTTGGCACCCACCGTCTTCAAATTCTACGACGAAATATTTATTATTTCTTACTTTTCAGTGCAAATTTTTGAAGTCGGTGCACTTTTTTTTAAAACGTTTATTTCAAAGATGAAAGCTATTTTAAGGAAATTGTAATATTTTTGTTTTGTATGCAGTAGTTTTTTCATAATAAATTTTCAAAATTTTGCCGGCAGACGACAAAGTGACGTCATCATTTAGGTAAAGTAGCGTTTCTGTCCCGTGGTACTACTTGGTTGTGATAAAAGTAGTATAACACGCCACACGGCTCATTGGTACTTCCAATAATTATTTGAGTTCTGCTAAAAAAAGATTTACGGCCTTTTAAAGTTACGGCGTCAACATTGCCACATTTAGAGAGTTACCCATGTTATATCAGTTATATAGAGCTTTTTACATAATCAGAAGTGCGGACGCCAGTTTTAAATGTCCTCTGAAGCAATGCGTTTAGTTTTTTGGCCCTAGATTGAATCCTTATGAAATCTCAGTAGGTACAGTAGTTTTGGAGTGTACCTACTTCTTTGAAACAAACAAACTATAATACTTGGTAAAGTGATGGTATTGACCTGGCCGGAGATGGCCATGTTTCTCTGCACCTAATCTAATCTACATCTAAAAATAAGTGTCACACACGGTTTCCTCCGAAGTTATTGCCCATAAAATATCCCTCCATAAGAATATTTCGATCTCACGTGATGCTGGCGACGGCATACACTTACCATATTTACATGATTATGTGCACAGCTATTATGGGACCTATTCCTTGATCACACGTTACTATTTATTATTGTTTACGGTCAAATTGTTGATTAATTGTTCATGTAAATTTTGGTGCTTGACGGTTGTCTAAAGGAAATATGGATTCAGTGCAATTTCATGTACCCTATACTGTTCCATTGCATGGCGTCAAAGCATTAATCGTAAAGGTTTTTTAAAAATGGGTGCGTCGGTGGCCAATGGGTAAAAGTTGGGAATGAGTTACAGACAAACCACACTTAGAGGCTTTTCCATCTAAATATACATCAACAGAAATGGCCACTCCTTAGGTATAGCCTCACAAATACCATCGGCTAAACGAGGGAGACTTGGTCTTCCGCTGGGTATCCTGAGACCGTAACACGCGTGAAGAAACAAAAAAAAAATTTTTTTGAAATGATTTATGTAAAGTATGTCGAGTACATGGACACTTTATATACAAACATTCAGGCGGTTGCAACATTTTTCATAAATTTTAATATACAAAATATGTATATCGTACACAACCTTACAGAATGGAGTCTCAACAAAAAATATGTTACGTAACAATATAATATGTGCTCACAAAATAACGCTGAAATACTTGTCTTCTGTACCTGAAATCCTGAAATATTTTCCAAGCTTTTAAATGTAATTTTTAGGTTTAGGTACTTTCATCCTTGTAATCGAGATACAATTATTAAATACTCGCCCGTGGATATGTTTGAGTTGCGAAATATGAAAATAATTTTTCAAACCGGTTCAGTAGTTTACTTCTTACAAATAAACAAAATCACACTCTTTCTTTATGATTATATATTGCAGATTAATTTAATAGCCCTTTATTTAGTTAGCTACTCATGACGGGCCTATCATTACCTACACCAGCCAAGTGCGAGTCGGACTAACACACGAAGGATTCCGTACTCTCAATAGTACAAGTTTGACGCCCCTTGCTGTATCTTTCTTTACCGTAATAGGTAGATACTTGAAATGTTCACAGCGGAGCCTTAGTCATAGAGTTTCTGTTCGCAATCATAAAAAAGCGCTTTATAACCGGTAAAAAGTTGTCAGAACTTACGTAGTTTCATAAATATAGAGTCGAAATGTGGACATTGAGTATGTGTTTGGTATCAAAGAAATTACGCTACGGGTTTGACTTGAGGCACGGAAAGTGTTCAAATCGTAATCTCAAATAATTTCTCGCCAATTTGACTGAGACTGAGTTTCCAATTCAGTTATATCATAATATTTAACTATATACATATAATTTAACTCGCTTTTTAGTGGAAATTGTTCAAAACGAGCTAATTATTCAAAGATGAAAAAAGGGGAAAGTTAAAAAAATGTAGATTGGCCACTCGTCACTAACTTGGAATTTGAATTGATACTGTATTGAGTTGAAATTGATTTCAAATTTTATTTATGTTATACAATTGCCCTCCAAATATGAAGCACAACAAAACGATTAGAGAGCAATATAAAATAACAAATACACCGTTTAATTCCTCACGTAGATATAATAAAACGCGAAACGTAAACTAATCGATTTAGAGTAAATTACACCGCAGTCCGCACGGCGCACCCGTCCGCTCGTCCGCTCGTCCACTCGTGCGCTCGTCCGTCGGGACTCGGGCAACAAAACAGAACCAATTTCAGATTAAAATCTATTCAAAGCTACTGACAGTTATCTTATATCTGTAAGGTACTCCGGTTAGTCAGGGAGCTAGCGACTAAAAGTGATATCCTAAAATTACTAGGCGATTTTTGGTAGGGGAAAATCTTATGGATTCGCAACTAGCTGACCCGAGAATGTCCGAGCAGGAATTCGTATACTGGCTTCCACGTATGCCTGGGTCGCGCATTTTTAGCTGCGTATTTCTGGCCTATATATATATAGTTTTGACTGCCTTTGCCTTTTTTTACCTCAATGAAGTTGGAAGATGACTTATTTTGTCTTGAGTGAGTTATATAATTTCGGGCGGCCGGAAGCCCAAAGGCGCGTGCCACTTTATGTTTCATTGAAATTAAAACTTTTTCATGAAACATTCCTCGGTAAATTCTGTAAGTTTCCAATGACACTAACTGCATAATGGATATTAAAAGACAGTTAGCTCCCGGTGTAGGTTAGGTGTAGGAAGTAGGCAGTCACGAGGAAGCTCCCGTGTCTATACAACAACCCAGGTAATGGTCTTCGTTAATTGGTGCCTACTCCAAACGAGAGATAACGCGGTCAACTGTACATTCAATATATTCAATATCGTAGCTTTCTATTAGTGAAAGAATTGTTAGAATCGTTTCAGTAGAAAAATACAAAAAATCAAATTTTACCTCTTTATAATGTTGTATAGATAGCTATGCCTTGCGGTTACACCCACGTTAATACTGCTCAGCACTTTTGGGTCGTAGGGTGATGTTATATAGCCTCCTCAACAATTGGGCTATCAAATGCAAAAATAAATTTTCAAATCCGACTAAATATGCAGAACACCACATGATATAGTACTCGTAGTTGTACTCTCTCTGAATTACAGATAGGATATTAGTTTACAAATATTTTGCTCGTTTTGAAATTGGAAAAAAAAGGTTTGCCTTACAGCTTCCGGCAACCGTTGCCGGCCCCAGGGTACCCAGCGGAAGACGTCTTCCTCACTTAGCTCGTTCTGGAACCCCAAACAGTGGAGTATAAATGTCGTGTCGTGTGATAATGGAGTCGTAGTAAGTTCCAACAGTGGAACTATAACTTTACTGATACTGATATGCATCTCCCGAACAATTATATATTTAGTCTCGGTCATTATGTACCTTTGAGTTTTATATTCGATCTGCTTGCGTTCATTGTATGGGATCATTTTATTATTGTTCTCTTCGAATAACACTCATCATTGTAGAAGTAAATATTACTTACAGTTTTTATTATATTTTTCACTGGACTTCAGAACGTGAATAAGAATTAAAAAATCATGAAGGTGTAATTATTATTTTTATACGAAAATATCAATCAATATTAATAATGACATTAGAGCTGTTATTATGTTTTAAGGCCAACGGAAACCCTACTACTAAGACGCCTATATCTATCTTTTGAACCGTAATAGGTAGGTACACACTTGAAACTTTCACAAGAGTGTGTATTACTGTGGCCGCTATGACATCATATAATAAAAATATTTTAAAATAATAAAATAAAGGGGTCCCTATTCAATAAACGTGTTTATTTCGGCATTTCTTGCTCGATCTTAATAATGGCGATAATGGTAAAACATACAAACGTCTAACTAGTATCTATAATGCATAGGTACTCAAAATCCGGTCAAGTGAGTTTTGAATTTTAAAAAAGAAATAAATTAGGAATCAACACGTAAAGTGTTAAAAATATAGATGGTGCAAGTACTAGATTGGTAACCTAGGATAGGATTAAAAAAAACAATATGAAAAAATTAGTGAAAGCGTGCAACATTTCGCCGAAAGTCAAGACGGATTTCATACAATAAACTCGTATTTAGACTATGAGTACATTATGAATGCATTAAACTTTGATCCTTATAACTACAAGATAAAGTGTGAATTGTATAAAATAAGTAAGAGACTTGATGTTTTCTTGTTTCAAGGAGGTGTAATGCTCATCAGCTCATCAGCATAGTTCAGGAGATGCACGTATGTTTTGACATACATTGCTGTTCTCCTTTGAACTGAAAAATATGTCTTTTAATTTTAGCAAGCAATGGATATGTAAAGGGAATATATTGCTATGAACATAAGATCGCATATCGTCACGTCGAGGTAGCCATCAACTCGAAACGTGATTCCCTAAAAATCTTATATTGTGCAAAAACTGAAGGCGTCTGTGATGGGAATATGTGGGTCGGGTAAAATTTATTGTTTTGATAAGAGGCATCGTTGGTTAGACGAATGGAAAGTGCTGGGAAATTGTTTAGGGCTGTTACGGACCTGCTGAAATATAGCGGATCGTGTCTCGATCTAAATCTCTCCATTACACTTACGTGATCATTTTTAGGCTTCCGTACCTAAAACTGACAACGGAAACCCTATTACTATTTAAGGCTCCGCTGTCTCAGGTTCTCAATTCGACTGTATTTTTTAAAAATGTTTGTTACCTCAGAACTTTGGACTGGGTGAACCGATTTTGATGATTCTTTTTTTATTTGAAAGCTAGTGCTTCCCGTGTGGTCCCGTGGTTTTTTTAGTGAAAATTGGTTCAGTAGTTTTTTTAGAAATTTTGAAAAAACTGACTGTATAAGTCAATCTCGATGAAATATGTACCCATTTTGACGACATATTTTTTAAGGATATAATAATTTCTCGACATTATCTTACAGACATATGACGAAAATCGGTTCAGTAGTTTTTCAGATATTCAGTAATTTGTCTCTGTTTACGGCTGAAAATTATGTATCAGAGAAAAGCCTTAGCAACGGTTGCTATTGACACGAAGTTGTCAATTTTTGTATCGACGTTGGTCTAACGGCTAAAGGTATTATATGGGGTGCAGCGCAGGATGCACATGGTTCAAATTCCGTCCACAGCAGTATTTTTTTTCTATCATTTTTTTTTATTTGCGTTATTATTTGTCTCAGTCTCACAAGGCAGCAAAATCACTTAAAAGGGAAAAATAAATTAACTTTAAAAAGAAACCGACTTCAAATATTTGCACTGAAAAGTAAGAAATAATCAATATTTCGTCGCAAAATTTGAAGACTTGCAGGAACTTTCCTCGTATGATTCAAAAACAAATTTCTCTTGCATTTACCCTTCAAGAACCTTATATTTGTTGATCAAAGAGAACCTTTAGTTCATTCTAGTTTCCATCAAAATGGATCCTTTTATATTTATTTAAGGAAGGTATCGTTACATCAATATTTCAGTATTTATGGAATTATTTATCAAAGAATGAAAAGCTATGAATTTTTATCGAAAATTTTCCGCCTTTCAGCTTTTTCCCCAATTTTCTGTTATCTCAAATTATAATACATTAACTGAAACTGACCAAAAGTTGTTTCTCCATTGAACTGCGAATAATTTGTTTTAACACAAAAACAAAATATTTTTATGTTACTGAAAATCACGGTATTTTCCTCAAAGTGAGTAGGTAGTAGGTACGAAGACTACCTTAATCCCTTGTTAGAAGTCAGAAGTACAGTCAGAATAAAACATAACAATTTTATATTTAGTTAGGTACAAATTGAGTTTTATCCCAAAGGAAATAACTTACTTCCGCACCAAAATAAAGTCCCCAAATTCACTAAATCCCCTGTTCTTTATTCCTGCCCTTTCTGCCGTATATACATTTTATAAATCTCGAAAGACATAACCGACTTCAACCATTATGACTAACAAGTCATGAGTAAATCGATTTCAATTCAGTTTCGTATTTTATTAGATTGGTGATACCAATTATCTAAGTATGACACGTGATGCTGTTTTATTATTATTACTCGTATCGTATTATATTTTTAACCGATATATTAAGAGTACCTACACACAATCGCCGAGCATGTATGAAAGGTATGACGAATATAAAAGAAGCGAAAGAGGTATGTCAGGATCGTAGCAAATGGCATTCGATTGTCTCTGTCTACCCCTCTTGGGATAAAAGGCGTGATGATAGATACTTGACATAAATCTCTCTAAATATGAAAAAAAACAAGAAATCCATCGGGATAAATTCTTATGTCATATTACAAAGAAATCCACCTACTTATTATATGATGTAGGTATAGTATAGCGTTAGTAGGTACTATTATACTTATAATATTCTGTGGTTTTTTTATTAAATAGTATTTGCTCTATGAAACCACTTGTAAGGGAAAGGGTCTAAAACGAGATCGTGTTAGTTAACGAGTGACTACGTTAGTATGAAGCCAGCACCTGCCGCATTCCCGTGACTTCAAATAATTTCCCAATGAATGTCAGTATGCAGTAGGTACCTACCTAGCTACGTTTCATAAAATAGGGGAGGACCGTTATCTCTGTTACTTCGATTAAATTTAACTTTGTGCGTTTAAGGTTTTATTTAATTCTCTTTTTATTAACACTTTCGAGTTTGAGATATTCTTCATTTTCATTAAATATCCTTTGCTCAATTGTCTCTGAAGATATTATGCGTATTATATTACGATGTTAAATTTAATTTGATATGTAAGTCAAAATTAATTATGTTGGGATTCAGTCTTGATCAAACAATATTATGTAATTAATTAAAGCTCTATTAATACTAATTATGTACTGTAGTTTCAAGTAGAATATTTTTCTAATTAATGAGAATAACTTTTCAGTTTCCTGGCCCTGCATTTCCTTCGATCTATATACGTCTTTAGGTTCTTCAAACGAAATGTTTTGTAGGATACCAATATTAGTAATTAGTTTTCTATGAAAATATGAATATTTTTTTACGCTGAAGTATTCAGAATAGTATTCAGATTGAGAGAATGTGGGAAAGCTGTAACAAAAGTCCCTTTAATTAAAACACTCCTCATTTAAGTACGATCGTAGTTCGCAGGTACAATAGAGTCGAGGTTGTAGGTTCGTCCCATTACTCCCATATTTCATTTGGGTCCGGGACGGGGACGAGGTCAGCTCCAGGGTTGTCACATACAAAATAGGACTTTATTATGTGGATTTGGTTGGGACGAATCGCGACGGGCGGCTGTCGGCTGTCGGCTACCGGCTACCTACCTAGCTCAATAAACGTAGCGTTTATACAAATGTACTGCCCCAGAAGTGTGTTAACTTTAGGGTTGCATCAGATATTTTTGTAATATTAAAAAATTACCTACACTAAAATACACTAAATAATATTGCGATGATTGAAAAGTTATAGTAATTAATTAATTATATTGTCATAGTTTATGCAATAATGTTAATTGCCGATCAATTGGTAATTTTACTTCGTATCTCTCACAAGAAATTGCCAGAATAATGATTAAATTATAACATATCATATTATTTTGAACAATGTCCCTGATTTCTTTATGACGCATGTTTCCTTATGTAGGTAACACAAAGAGCTGAAGGTTTGTCCATTACACGTTTTGAGGAAATGTTAAATTTAAATAGGTAGGTAGTTTATATCAATTAAGTATTATCATCAGCCTTATACATTTGTAAGTGTGCAGTTAGGATTGTGTGCATATTAAGTTTCTTATCATTATTTTTTTATGTTAACTATTAATTTTTATGTTTGTTTATTAATTGTTTTTTCACGTCATTTTACGTTCACAAAATAATATTGGATAATTTTATTTACTAAATGAATCTTTTACACACTTTATTAGTTTTTATTTCTGAGTTATTGTTATGCACCATGAAGTACCTAAATAAAGTTGAGAAATTACACATTGTTATTAGATCTATTTTTTCCACGGGTTGCCCTACAGCTTCCGAAACCGTGTTACGGTCCCAGGGTACCCAGCGGATTACAAAGTCTCCCTCTTTTAGCCGATGGTATTTGTGAGGCTATACCTAACGAGTGGTCAGTTCTGTTGAGGTATATTTAGATGGTTTGTCCGATTATGTACATAAGTTTTAATGAAAAAAACCCATTGGGACATGGCCGGGATCCGGGATCGAACCTGTGGTCTACCTAGTTATCAGACGTCTTAACCACTCGGCGTATAGGTACCGGGGGAGTTAGCACAAATTTTGACAGCGACACTTTCGTTTCGGTCGATCCTTTCGCTTTCGGTCGAACGAAAGTTTGTCAGCGTTGCCAGTTCACGTGTTTTTGCTTAGATCTTAGATTTTACCGTTAACTTTAAAATCTTAAAGTAAATAAAGTTAAAATAAAAAATACGTTGATCTACGAACTTTTCATATGCAATTTTTACAAATTCTAAGAACTTATATAATTTTCTAGACTATCCTACGTCTTTTTCAAAATCCGAGTTGCCGCCAACAAAAACTCTGCGGCAGCCGCCAAGCAAAGAACTGTGAACGCTATGCCTTTAGCAATAAGTTCAAAATTCTACCAAAACTATTTCCGCTAAGAAACTGGTTTGGTGTTCACTGTTCTCTTAAAATGAACCATAATGCCATATACATTAAACTGATATTGTACTGACTGACATAATAACGTGTGACTTGTGACGTCAGAGTCGATCGGAAGTTGCTTGTGACAATATATGCTACGGATTTGTCTTCAAAATGAAACGTTTATGTCCATACAAGGACCGGCCAGAGAAAGCCTAAGTACACAGAATTTGCCCGCACATTGTTGGGCCGGACATCTCGGCCCGGGCTTTCTCTGGCCGGTCCTTGTTGGACATAAACGTTTTGGCCTTTTCAAGGCCATTCGGCCGAAACGAAAGATGTCACGTCAAAAACTCTTTCCTTACTCGTAGCAGTCGTAGCAAAAACTCCCCAGCGCTCGACGAAAAAGTGGGGGAATGTTTGCGCATATGTAATTCGAGTGCAATATAACTTGTATATTTATTATAATTGATTTATTGGTGTTTGTTTTTACGATTGCTTTTTACTGTTGGTAAAATTAAAATTAATAACTCATATCGTCCAGCAGATCCAAAAACTAACTAAAAATTGCTCTTGAAATAGCCAAAATAGCATATCTAAATAGTGTGGCAGCCCTGGGACCCTCTGTGGGCGGCAATGTTAGAGAAGGCCTTGTTTCTATACACATACATATTTATAGGTTTAATGTAACTATAGATAGGTTTCCGTCTAAACTTATGGACATTTCTTGTCAGTTTGTGACATCTCGCCCACTAGTTTTATTTAAAAGGCCTCTAAATAAACCTAGCAACAGCTTAGTTAGTAAATGGAAACTACTCTACTGAAAGGTGCACAGTTTGTTAGTATTGAAGATTTCAGTAGGTAAGATAATATGGAAGTCATATTTATACATTTGATTGACTTTCATTTGACTTTTAGATTCGTAGGAGTATTCCCGAAGGCAATAAATGGAGGCATATCATATTTCGGATTTATTTAGATTTGTTTTGTTCACCAATATAGAGTACCCGACAATACTCCGTGACACGAGGCGAGGTTCATTTCAAAACATTTCTCAGAACCGATATATTCCGCTAAATGGGAAAGTTTCCACATTAAATTTTCCCAAAATCTAACAGAGGTAGTATGTGGAATGAATCAAAGTTTGTTCCGGGAATTGACCGACAAAATCCCGGAAGGAGAGACCTCTTAAATTAATTGATTGCAACTTGTGGAGTTATTTGTCAAATTGTAAAGTTCATTTTGGTAACCTTCTGATGCCGAGAGGGTCATGTTACCTTTGGAGGTTTCTGATACTTGTGTTGCTTTATTCAATTAGTAACACCGGTTGTTTATGAGTTAACATGAGGGGTATTTTGGATTGCTTTATGAACTTGCATCATATATAACATTATTAAAACTCCTTCATGTTCGTTAGCACTCCAACCATGAATATACACGTTTTAGAAAGGTCACTTACATTGTTTAAAACATATTTATATCTATCTACGCCTTTCATCCCATGAGGGACAGACAGAGACGATCGAATTCCACGATCATGACCTCCTTCGCTTCTTTTATATTCATCATACATGCTCCGCGAAAATAGGTACACCTAAGAAGTCGTCCTTTGCCAGCATTTCCTTTCGCTTCTGCCCAATTAAAAAAACATAATTTTTTTTCATCCTTTTGTTATTTCAAGATGAGATCGGATTCACAAATTATAATTGTTTGGTGAAATGAAACAGTTAAATATATTGGTTCAATATATCTACCTATGTAGATATATAATTATATATAAGTACCTATATCATCACAAAGACAGAGTGTGAGTTTGTCGAGGGAATTGGAGCAGAGTGACCCAATGACAGTTTAATGATTAATTGCCGCCATATTTCAGAGTTATGTCAATAAAACACCTTTTGGGAGTGAAGGGGTCAAAATGGACGCTGTCGAATATTACGGGATTATGTTACAAAGGAAATATTTGAACGGTTAAAAGGTATTGGAGATTTTAGCTTTTTATACTTCATTTGATCAGGAGTCCTTTATGGAACTTTTAGGAAGGGAATATTATCTCCTTTTAATAGAATACATTAATGAGTTTTCACTTTTTAATTTGATGAAATCTTAATAATATGATAAACGTGACAGGTTTGTGAGGATGGATGGATGTTTGTTATTCCTTCACGCAAAAACTACTTGACGGATCAGAATAATAGACAAAAGTCCGCGGTAGCATACCATATCAATTATCAGCACATTTACCCAATCGCAGCTACCTTCAAGTTATTTGTTTTCCCAATGACAATTCATATAGATTAGGCATCCTTCTAAATCAAAGAGTGAAGATAAAGAAAAACACTAGGCGCGAGGGTATCGCAAGATTTACTGCGACATAAAAAGAAAACTCGTAAATGGAATAGCGGGCCAAGACGTTATCTGTATCGTAGAAACACTCGCGACTCGCGCCCTTCAACTACTTGTAGGAAAACAAGGGGAGAATTTGTTGTCATTCATTCATTTACTCAATATGGGACGCTTGTGTGTCCAAAATACTGTACTAGCGACCGCCCGCGTATTTCTATTTGTGCACAGGTTTGGGATAAGTTCATATATTGCGTAAATCGGCCTTAAATCTCGAAACCAACAAAAGAAATGTCACGATTTTTTCAAACGACAACACTGGCATAGACAATGGATTCGCTCTCTTTTGGCTCGAAATTCGAACTTGCGTTTTAATTTTGCTTACTGTACAAAAATTACACATCCAATATCATATTTTCTTAAGTTTTTCGCGTTTCCCGAGATCAAGGAATCGAATTGTATATAAATTCCTAAGAAGGAGTACGTCGTTTGTGGGAAACTTGTCAAGAATGTTTTGTAGAGCGCCATCCCGCTCTCTCTCTTTTTTTATCTCGTTCTGGTTTTTCGATTTTATTATATAGGTATCTAATATTATTGTCCAGCAATAACGAAGTAATCGATCAACGAACATTTTCTATACATAACAAAACAAGCATAAACATAGTAAAAGTCAAAACCGTTTAGTCGATACGACTCCGATTGCCCCGCGGTACTCCTAACTGGTAAGTAAAATAAACTTTAAAATTCAAATCACCCCCTCTCTATTATATACCTATATTCTCTCTCTGACTGAATAATATAATTTAGATAAATCCACCTTTTAGTAGTTCGCCTGATATTTCTGTACGACTTAAATAAACAATTAATGTAGTAACAATGAAGAGAACTTCGAGTGTGATTGTCACAACTCAGCCAGACTCAGCCTCACTCAGCCTCATGTAACAGTAATGTTCAAATCGTGTTCAAATCGCCTACTTTACATATACTACAAAATATATTTAACTTGTGATCCTCAGCGCTCCACGCTCCACCCCTGTCGACTGTAGACAGAATTTCAATTAGAAATTAAAATGAGTAGAAACATCTTCCTCTCCAGTTTCACAGAATTTCATCTGAAATTATTTCCTTTGTTGTTACAATTTACATTAATATTTATGTTATACAGCAGGCAGATTTCATTGTTGTTTGTTTCATTCAATCTATTCACAATTTATATATTATTATCGTTTGTTAGCTAATAACAAGTAATAAACACGTGCTGACTCATTATTATATATCTACTATTTTTGACGTAAGCATATCTATTAAGAAAATATTTTTAATTTCTGCCCCCCAAGGGGGGTAAAAGGCGATACAAAAATAATTAAACTTAGTATAAATACTCTACCTACAATAATTTACAATTTTTCAATTTGTGTCATTGAGCTAACATTCAGTGATATTTCCGCAAGCGCAGCGGGGCGTGAAAATGTAATATAAATAAACATATAAAAATGTGTCCTGTTATTAACTAGGCAGACCACGGGTTCGTCCTGGATCCCGGCCTTGTAGCAATGGGGTTTTTAATTAAAACTTATGTACATAATCCTACAAACCACACGTATCTATCCATCTAAATATACTTCAACAAAACTGGCCACTCGTTAGGATAGCCTCACAAATACCATCGGCTTAACGAGGGAGACTTGGTCTTCCGCTGGGTACCTTGGGACCGTAATACGGTTTTAGGTGCTGTAAGGCAACCCGTAAAGAAAAAGAGAGAAAGAGAGACATATAAAAATAATTTTAGGAAATAAGTAAAGTAACTAAGTGAGTGTACATCCAACTTTTATGTATGGAACAATACTTGAATGATTTCAGCGTGGGAGTGCTCAAGTTTTCAGGGGCGATTTTAGCTTCGTTGTTTGTTTGTTTGTAAAAATTAAATTCGTAAATACTGCATCGATACTTGTAAACATTCATAAACATTTTTCGTGAAATATTTCAATATTTGTAACTGAAACACAAAAGTTGTTATTTTTTGTATTTCCAAAATATATATATAAATAATATAAAATAAAAGAAGCGTAAGAGGTATGTCAGGATCGTAATAAATGGCATTGATTGTCTCTGCCTACCCCTTTTGGGATAAAAGCCGTAATGGTATATTGTTTCAAAGTTCTAGAGATCTTGGAGGTTTATACGATATACTTACAAGGAAGAATAAAGAAGACATATTAGCAACTTTTTGTGAAAATTAATATTTCTTGTTCTTGAATGAGAGTTAGGAACATGAAGCAATAACCAAAAGTTATGTTTTTAATTTAGATACGGACCTACTCGAACAACCTCCAATTTTTATTACAGGATCCATAAAGAGATGGGGAGTGGGGACACAGGGACACTAGTGAGTCATATCACTTATTGAATCATATCAATGGCTAAACTAAACATCTCATTTATTTAAATCCGTTTATTCGTTTAGGCTACAAAGGTTTAGGCTTCTTTTATTCTGGGGCACTCGGGTACTAAACAGAGGGTGAATTTTCAAAAAAAGGTTTCCAAATTGTTTTTCACTGTTCAGTAAAATAAAATAAGCAATATTTTGTAACGAAAATCAATTCATAAAATTTCCACGGGAGAAGCTAGTTATTGTAACAAATAGAAAAATAAATGTGTTTGCTAGGCGCGACGCGCACGCGGCACGACATTGTTACAAAAGAGCAATAAATAAAATATATGATAATGATTGATTGCAGATTTATCTCTCAAATCAAAACATTGTATCTACTTCATAAATATAATGTACTAGCTTTTATAATTAGAATACTAGTTAGAATCGGTTCACAAGTTTCAGAGATTGCCCCCTACATCCAAACTTATAAACTTTACCTCTTTATAATATTAGTATAAAAAGTATTGTAGAAGTTTTTCAATCGTTTTTTATACTGAACTGATGTGTTCCTGATATCCTCAGGTTTATATGGCTGAAATGTAAGGAAGTGCTGGCAGAGGACGACCTAGGTGCACTTTTAATGAACATATAAAAAAATATTGATCGATGGCAATATTAAAAATACACATACAATCGCCGAGCATGTATGAAAGGTATGATGAATATAGAAGCGAAAGAGGTATGTCAGGATCGTAACAAATGGCATTCGATTGTCTCCGCCTACCACTCTTAGGATAAAAGGCGTGATAGATAGTTATTTATTTGACCAATAACTTTTTTGAGAATGAGTGCTAAGATTTTAGTACAAGCCCTTGCCTATATCAAGTCTGTTCTTGTTGACTACTTTTTGAGAAGTTTACCGTATATGACCTAAGATTAAGAACCCAATATTAGTATTTTTAAATAATTTAGATCCGAGCTGGTTGGATCTGGTTCATCATTTGAATCATATGTATCAGTATTGGGTCCTGCCCTATGCGTAACCGACGAAAAAAATATTATTATATCGAGATTTTTTACGAGTTTCCCTGAGCTTATGGCAGGGAATATTGCCAAGTATGTGCATAACAATGCGGATGAAATTTGAGATACCCCCTCACCGATACTCGCGGGACTACACTGTGCCCTGGATTTACTCAACATTATTTAAATTGAAGATGTAGTGCTTAAAATTTTATGGATTTTGAGATTTTATTTCCTACCAGATGGTGCCCACGGCTTCGTCCGTAATCTTAGTGAGCAATACTTTATTTCATTTATTAACCGACTTCAAAAAAGGAGGAGGAGGGTTTCAATTCGTCGGATTCTTTTGTTTTTTTAAAATTTATGTTCCCCGATTACTTGAAGACGCCTGCGGGGTTAGCATATATTTTGACAGCGACACTTTCGTTTCGGTCGAATGGCCTTGAACAGGCCAAAACGTTATGTCCAACAAGGACCGGCCAGAGATAGCCCGGGGCCGAGAGGTCCGGCCCAACAATGTGCGGGAAAATTCTGTGTACTTGTCTTTGTCCGGCCAAGCAAATTGCTCGGCATTCTTGTGCAGGACATGCCCGGTCCGAGAATGTCCGGCCCAACAATGTGCGGGCAAATTCTGTGTACTTGTCTTTGCCCGGCATAGCAAATTTGCACGCACATTGTTGGGCCGGACCTCTCGGCCCCGGGCTATCTCTGGCCGGTCCTTGTTGGACATAACGTTTTGGCCTGTTCAAGGCCATTCGACCGAAACGAAAGTGTCGCTGTCAAAATATATGCTAACCCCGCTGGACCGATTTGGATTTTTTTTTGTTTGAAAGGGTATACTTTAGTTTATTTATGGTCATCAGGTCAGGATCTGATGATGGGATCCTGGAGAAATCGAGAACTCTACAAATTTTATAGGCACACGAAGTTTTTTGGGGTTTTTTATAGTGACTTGTGCATTTGCTTTCGTTGGAAGTCGGTACACTTTTTTTAAAAGGCAATTATTTATCATTTAAGATATTAATAACAGCTGTAGGAGTAAGAAGTAATATGAATGGAAAGAATGGATGGATGAAGAAATTTATGAAAGAGTGATTAGAAGAGTTGATCGTATTCACAGATCAAATTTTAAACACTGACAATTTAAAAATCTTGAAAACTTGTTATCGTGAAAAATGCACGAAAAGATGTAGGTAGGTATGTATGATCGAGGTATCTCATTCGTCCAATCTCCGGCGCGCCGCCATACGGTCCGCCGAAATCGACCACATACTCGTCCAATTCTTGTAACTAAAGGTCCGCCATCCGTATTCAAATCGTTGTATTTGTGGTTGATTTCGATGGTCGGACACACGGATGTTTGACACTTTGTTTAATCGAATCTCGTGTGTCTGTGTGAGTTACATCGCTAATGTGTCGCCTATGTTCAATCTCGATCATATGGCTGGCCGGACCGAAAATTTTCGGCGAGATACCGGACCAGTGCGTGGGCTACGAATTATATTATTATGTATGTAAATAAAATGATGTCAAACGTCTAATTTGATTCATTAACTCTGACCCCAAAGATACCTTTTATTTCAATCGGTGTATTCTATGGAAGTATCTTATCTTGACATTTAATTGAACTATTTATGAGTTTCAATATTACTTGGCTATGTTTTTCAACCTTGAGACGCGAGTGCTCGCTTATACTGCTTTTAAACAACGAATTTATTGTTATTTTATTTGGGTCGACCTCATACACGGTAACTAAATGACCGTTATATCATTCTTGAGATTGTCTTACTATACTAGTAATCAGAGACCTAGCAAGCCTAGTGCTCTATAGAGTACCGTCTTTATGTAACCTCCGAAGTCGAGAATATTGGTGCTTGCATAAAAACAAAACGAGCGAGCCTTACAGTAGTCACATATGATGCGTAACATCTGACATCTTGGTAATAAGCAACTTTAACATTATATCCTGAAAACATTACCACTTTATACACAACACTGTAGGTTAAGCGCACAGCTGAATGCGTTCTCCTTCTCTATTTCCCTTTCTATTTCTCGTCACACACACGTACACACTGTTGGCTGACAGTACCAACCTCTCGGAAAATTGGTCGTATAAATAGCGCGCGCTTCCCGTCCCTTTTCACGAAATCACTCCCACAGTCCCACAGATTGCAGGAAAGTGAGAGAAAATGTTACATTACACATAAAAAATCATCAAAAAATTCGGTTCGTCGTGAACTAGACACGTAACCCACTAATTTAGTTTTTATTCTTGAGTGATTTGTTTGTGTACCCGCGAAACACACAAGATGGCATTTTAATTATATTAAACGTCTATACATTTATGTTTTCACTCAGTGGCATACATATGCAACGACAGCGTTGATGATGCGACGGATAATCTATGAGACCGTGGACTCGTAGATCGTAGAAGTTCGTAGCAAGTAGTCTAAATCCGTAATATTTAACGTTTACATTTTAATGTATGTACATTTTTGAATAATAACACTCTGTTTGGATACGTCTTTTGAAGAGCCTACAAGAAAAATGTTGTATCAAAGAGTTAATAAATCAAATTATTGATTATTGTAAGGAGGCGAATCTTGGGTATGGCAGAAGAAGCATGTTAGTAAGATAATGATGCTTTGATGACATCATGGATGTTGCAGCCTGGTGAATAGAAAGAGAAAGTGTCAAATTGTTTGTAAGAAGAAGAAGTAAACTATAAAACTTACTGGACCGATTTGATTATGAAACTACAAAGTTCCAGATGTTTTATTGAAATTATGTTAGGATTCCTTTACGTGTTGTTACTTTTAGAATTTTGAAAGGAATCCATGGCGTGATATGGCAGAGCATACAGGTCCATACTGTAGCAACCGGCTTGCCCGCAAGGTTTATATACTTTAAAGATATATTATGTTTGTTATCCACGGGCGAAGCTAGGACGAATAATAAACATATTTTTATTTTTGTGACTCTCTTCTATCTGTCCTATCTAAGATAATGATAAGTATATCCGAATTCCGTATAAAGATACAAAGACAATTCTGTGAGTGACGTGTTCGACTTGTTCACGTAAATTGTGTACACGAAAATATATTTCTTGACAAACATACTGTACATACATACTTGTATATCTATGTTACCTACCCTTATCACAGTATTATGCCTCTATTCAATTTTGCACGTTCAAATTTGAGCTTTATTCCTATCATATAATTAAGGTACAAAATAACTTTGTATACGTTTTCAAGGTAGTTTCAAACGATTGTCGCTTTTATGCGAAAGTATTTTAAGTTCATTGTTGTGTGTTTTGGTTTTATAGATTGTTTCTGACACGGGGTAGTTTCCTCACGGTTGGATAGATGAACAAATCATACCCTAAATGATGAATGTAAGAGCTCACTTGTTTTCCTTCAGAAGCTAACACTTGTATAAAAAATGGCTTATTTTTTCACACGAGGTAAGACCGTGATATCAAATGATAGCGGAATGAGTGGACGTCCTAGGGGTACATTTTTAAATCATCGTTCAAATACAAGTATCAGAGCTTCATTGCAGTTTTCGATATAAATTAGACTGTCAGACACGCGCCGTGGACTTCCAGATGTTCATGATATTACAGATTGTTACAAAAATAATCTTAGGTACAATTACAATGTCCACACCCACCCAAAACTATTTCCTATTTTCTTAATGATATTTTAAGTCAATCTTATTTGTAAATCCGCCCAGCGCCCAGCGCCCAGCGCCCAGCGCCCAGCGCCCAGCGACCCTGCTGCGCTGCCAGCTATAATTCGATCATCCCTTTCTGTCCCTTCAAACTGTATATATTCAAATTCAAGAAAAAACCGAATAAAAATAAGAAACTCTGTAACAAGTGGAGATAAACATGCTGAAACCCCAAAGGAAATCGTGCATTATATTATACCAAATATATTTCTGTTTATATTTTGCGGAATCCTGATATATCCCAGAATGTTTGCCTGTGTTATTTTGGAATCCCCCTATTCCAGTAACTTAGCGATGTAGATGTTAATTTGGCTCCAAAACGGCTGGATATATTTTGATGAATCTTTCAGCAATCAATACTCTTATTTCATTTAATCTTTCAGATAAATATAGAAACACACAGATTTAAACTTCCAAAAACACTAAATAAATAACAGTATCCCACATTTTCAGGTAGACACTTACATATACATGTAGTTCTACATCAGCTCGTACCAGACTGAATAATAGAACAAACAACACTCACTTTGATAACAGAATCAATTTCCGGCAGACATTTTCAGGCGCGCAGTTGTGAAAAAAATCGTTAAGAACGTTTCCACCCGTAAAATGTTTATATAAATAATTGTGTTTGATCCGGCCTGAGCTGGGAATCAGGCCGATTGTAGATACCTACCTACTTACATCCTCAAATATGTTTCATAACAAACAATTTGAAGGAATTGTATTGTTGGTAAAATTTTGTATATTTGCTTCATTGTATTCCTTATTTACATTAGGAACAAAGAATGATATATCTATCTATCTATCATCATGCCTTTCATCCCAAGAGGGGTAGGCAGAGACAATCGAATGCCATTTGTTACGATCCTGACATACCTCTTTCGCTTCTTTTATATTCATCACTAGCGGACCCGGCAGACGTTGTCCTGCCCGAACGTTGGCTTGCCTGCACTACCCCTACCCTACCCCTACCCCTACCCCTATCCTACCCCTACCCCTACCCCTACCCCTACCCCTACCCCTACCCCTACCCCTACCCCTACCCCTACCCCTACCCCTACCCCTACCCCTACCCCTACCCCTACCACTACCACTACCACTACCCCTACCTCTACTCCTACAATTCTACTCCTGCGATTCCCATACAAAATTACCTATTTATTATTTTTTGATTTTTCAGCTGAACTTTAGGGTTTTTCCAACTTTTTTTTTCTTTTAAACCACTGTGTTGTAACGAACAAAACAAAAAAAGAATTAGCCAAATCGGTTCAGCCGTTCTCGAGTTTTAGCGAGACAAACAAATGTTAATTGATTTTTATATACCTTTCACACAGGCTCGGTCATTTTGTGTACTTTTAATATTTCCATCGATCAATACATTTTTTATATGTTCAATAAAAGTAGGTACACCTAGGTCGTCCTCTGCCAACATTTAAAGCCATATAAACCTTCTAAGTCAATCTTTCATCCTTCATTCTTTCAACGTGTCCAAACCAGCGTAAACTATGTAATATATAATAAAAAAGAAAGAGAAATCCCAAGAACAGCTCTCTACCTATGTAAGTACATGCAGTTTTCTTTGCTCCTAATTGTTTGGAAAATATACTAATACTCCTTACTACCCTGTTTTCTGGATGTACTAAAAGACCACTTTGAATTTATTTATGAGTCCTAACCGTAACCTATATTAAAATTAAACTAAACTTTGTCTACCATGCCCGCCTGTATCCATTTTTCTATCTGGGATTTGAAGCTTGGTTTCATCACTAATCACGGAGCTCAACAGTCAAAATCTGTATCTCAATCACGATTTGAACCTGACTTTTCCTTTACTTCATCTGTTTGCTCAATAAAGCGTATATAAAAGACATAGACAGGAGTGAAAGATGATGCTGAGCAAGGGTATGATGAATATAAAAGAAGTGAAAGAGATATGTCAGGATCGTAACAGATGACATTCGATTGTCTCTGCCTACCCCTCTTGGGATGAAAGGCGTGATGATAGATAGATAGATTGTTTTTTTTTCAGTTTATGTTCAGACAAAATTTTGGATATAAAGTAAAAGTATGAAGTGAAATAGTCTTACATAAATATGATGAAGATGGAAGATTATTTAAAATAAATAGTTACACACATTGTTACACATCGGTGTCTACAGTAGGTAAAATGTTACACAAAATGGATCCTTTAAAATGAATGTTCAATGTTCACCCTACTTATTATTTTGTCTTTACTTTGTTTTTGTTTAGATAGCAACGGATGATTGATGGGTGTATCTGTAAAAATGTGGTTGTTGGTTGTTGTGGAAATTGAGAAGCGAGAGCGGTATTATATAACAAACTTTAATTTGTTAGTGTATATGATTTATCTATTACTCTCCACGACGGCTGAACTAATTTGGATGTGGTTTACAGTGATGTATTGAGATAAGCTTGGGCTACACTGTTTTTATTTGTTTGTAAATAGTTTTTATATGTCTATTTGCCTTGCGGTTGCACCCGCGTTTATGGTTACTGCTTACCTCCTTTAAATCGTAGCGTGATGTTAAATAACCTATAACGAACAAACTCTTCAGCTTATAGATACATATATGGTTTATTGTGTTTGTAAAGTAAAATAGGTGCGTCAGCGGCCGAGTGGTTAACACGTCTGGTATTAACTAGGTATACCACGGGTTCAATCCCGGATACCGGCCATGTATCAATGGGTTTTTAATTAAAAACTTATGTACATAATCCGGGAAACCAAACTTACTAAACTTTTCCATCTAAGTATACCTCAACAGAACTAGCCACTCGTTAGGTATAGCCTCACATACCATCGGCTAAACGAGGGAGACTTGGTTTTCCGCTGGATACCCTGGAAGCGTAACACGGTTTCGGGAGATGTAGCAACCCGTGAAATTAGATTAACTACTTGTTAAGTATAAATAAGTTGTCTAAAACAAGACTATACCTAGTTTTGAAGCGTAAACGCGTCAGACTTTTATAAATGTATTAAAATAGTGTAAGCTGTATTGTAAGGTGCCACTGTCGCACTGCCGCGCTGCCACCTGCAACTTACGGCCGGTCATGACGTCTCTAGGTATATTTGTTGACAATAACCTTCCTTCTTCAAATACATTTCTAAGAAATATTATACGTTCATTACATCTCCCGTCCACTTTTTATATAGAACACAGAAAACATTTGTTCTTAGCATGGCCCTAGCAAATGATGTTATTGACTGGGCTAGCTGCCTATAGCATCTATACTAATATATAAAGAGTTTGTATGTTTGAACGCACTTATAACAGGAACTTAGTCAAGATTATATACATTTTTGTTATGTTTCGTTATAAAGTGTAGATTTGTAGATGGTAGTACCGACCACCGACCTCTCTATCTACAGTAGTTAATTGATTGCTTCACATATTTCGTGATATCAAATATATTATTTATGGCCTTCCGCTCCCGGCTTTGCCCGTGAATATATTCGAACAATATTATGTCACTCAGGGATATCGTAGCTTTCTATTGGTAAAGAATTTTCAAAATCAGTTCAATAGATCCAAATATAACCCCCTACAACCTCACAAACTTTACCTCTTTATAATATTAGTATCAATAACTAAACTCTAATTATGTTCTGCAATATTTCCATTAAGTTTTATGAATCGTTAGTTATATTTATTATGAACTAAGGATACCCGGCTCGTCGTACTCGGGGCGTTTTGAGCTGATGAACTTTTAATATCCGGCTTCATTTAAATGAAAATTAGAACATAAATTGTATGTAAAATTCTGTATAAACTCTACAACATAAAATCTCTACGGAATGGTATCTATGTGAAATTAGTTACCGTAATATTAATCATATTTATGTATATTATGTGTTAAAATTATACCTATTTATGGCCAAATTAAAACTCACGTATAAACATTGGCCTTTATTCATAAACGTTTATTAGCAACGTTTTTGTTAAAATATGTTTTGTCACTCTCTAACAAACCTGTCTTTACTAATAATAGAAAGAAACAAAACACATTTTAATAAAAACGTTGCTAATAAACGTTTATGAATAAGGGGGATTATGAATAAGATTAAAAATGATGTCTCAATTCGATCAATGGGTATTGAGTTCGTGAGAAAATATACCATGGTTGAAGATAAACCTTTTAAAAAAAAGTGCACCGACTTCAAAAATTTGCACTGAAAAGTAAGAAATAATAAAAATTTCGTCGTAGAATTTGAAGACGGTTGGTGCCAAATTAGGATACAAAATTAAGTAAATATCTAAGAACATAAATATCTGTTCAATATTATATATTATGTTTGTACTGATGATCGTAGGTTCCTAATAAATTATCTAGATTAGTGAATTTGGGTACCTACTAAGTTATTTCTAATTTGGCACCAACCGTCTTCAAATTCTACGACGAAATTTTTATTATTTCTTACTTTTCAGTGCAAATTTTTGAAGTCGGTGCACTTTTTTTTAAAAGGTTTATTTTACCCTTTTAAGTGATTTTGCTGCCTTGAGAGACAAATAATAACGCAACTAAAAAAATATTGATGGTAAATTAAAAAAAAATACCCCTGTGGATGTGATTTGAACCATGTAATGTGCTTGTGCATCCTACGCAGCCCATTACATTTAACCGCTAGACCATCGTCACGAAAATTGACAACTTCGTGTCAACAGCAACCGTTGCTAAGGCTTTTTCTGATACATAATTTCAGCCGTAAACAGAAATTAATTACTGAATTTCTGAAAAACTACTAAACCGATTTTCGTCATTATGTCTGTAAGATAATTTCGAAAAATTATTATATCCTTAAAAAAATAAGTCGTCAAAATGGGTACATATTTCATCGAGATATTAAGAAAAATGTACTTATAAAGTCAGTTTTTTCACTAAAAAACTACTGAACCTATTTTCACTAAAAAAAATGGGATAACCTGTGAAGTTATACCCTTTCTAACAAAAAAAAAATCCAAATCGGTCCAGGCGTCTTCAAGTAATCGGGGAACATACATAAAAAACATAAAGATTCCGACGAATTGTAAACCTCCTTCTTCTGTTTTGAAGTTCGGTTAATAAGTTGATCCTTCGGTTGGTTTTAAATTTTCAGCTGAAAGTAAAATCATGAAGAACATAAATGTATACTAAATATAGATTCTCCTGAAGATACCAAAATTGTATGTATGACAGGCACCAGCCACCAGCACAACTTTAATGGAGTGTGTTATTTACGACCGGCTTAATGAGTGCTAGCTGATTCTATCTCAAGTTTGTACTTTTTAATGGATTCTGGAAGTCAAACTTGTTCGTGAACTCGCAGTCTAATTAAGTAAGGAGATATGCCTCCTAAACTTGGAATGTGACGATGTTACAGATATGTTACATTTAGGTAGAGCGATCTTAAATTTATATCGACCTTTCAATATAGGTATACGACATATTTTGGATAACGTAATATTTTTAAGGGTGACGTCGGAAACCCCACAGGGAAACCCTATTACTAAGGCTCTGCTGTCCGTCTGTCCGTCCACCAGTCACAGGGCTGTATCTTTTGAACCGTAATAGGTAGACACTTGAAATTTTGTGAGAGTGTGTATTACTATGGCCGCTATAACAACAAATAATAAAAGTTAAATAAAGTGTACGGACCCCTTCACGTCAACGTCCGACTAGAACTTGGCGGGTTTTTATACGTATTTGAAGTATTTCAATAAAATTTACATGTATGGAAACACTGCCAACTTGAAATACTCAGCTATGTTCGAAAAATAACATTGGCAGTCTAAATGTATCTCTATGTTTTCAAAAGAATCATGTTTTTTCATCTGACTGATTGAATATTTTTTTTTCAGCAGAGCATAATTATTATAAACAGAACGTTTCCCTCTTGCCTACTCATACTGAGTTTATTTTTCTTAGCAAAAATAATTTCCATGTCTTCGCTATGTTAAATTGAAAGAAAATATATACCTACCTATTTGTGAAAAACGCTTTCTCAAAAGTAGATGCTATTTTAATATATTTTTCCTGTTTCATTTAGAATGTAAGGTATAAGGAAACCCGGCTTGTGCCGTTACGTATGGTGAATTGTTGCGAAAGGAAATCTGGGTAAGGGCTGTAGGCAACACATTTACGTGTTTTGGATCCTTCAGGAATACTCGACACGACTATCATCATGCCTGTATCACATTGGAGTAGTCTAAATGCATAATATGCACTGACGGCGTCCTAAGCTATAGCACACTTTTTCAAGAAATTACGAAATAATTAATAAGAAGCGACTCTTACACTTACAATTATCCTAAAGAACTTCAAAATTAGAATAATTCTAATCATTTGAATATTCGAATATTTCTTTACTTCCGGTTACCCACTTCCGTCCCATTTCACGAAATTAGACACGAGCTACAAAATGCCACACACCTAAGATGTTACACAATAAAAAAACCTCCTTCCTAAAAAATATAGATGCGTATCCAACACGCACTTGTCCTTTTCCATTTCCAAATCAATAAAGGATTCCATTAAAGATTTCCCGATTTGAGTCCACACTTGACACCCGCAACACTCATCTCTAGTAGGGACACTTCACTCACCAATCACCAAGCACCAGGCACCAGGGGACCTTATACGGACCTCTTACATTCTTACATAACATACGGAACATGATGTAAATAAAATATAATGTCAAAATAATGTAGGTACCACTTGCGGCTCGTGCAACAGACACTTGTAACATGTATGGGCTTACTGTACCCTTCGAAGTTTGTCTGTGAAATCAAAATCAATACTAAATCTGGATGACTCTGGAGCGGCTGATTGTATTACACTCTTTATTATTTCATCTTGATTCGAAATCTGGCTCCAGTGAAAACTGAACCCAAAACTTTTGAGTTTCAACCCACCAATCTACCACTGCTCTCTCGACGCTCTTGTATAATCAGATCACAAATAGAATTTTCCTTGAATAGAAAAAGGTAAACTACCTACAGACGTGACGCGAGCTCAATATCCTTATTTGATTGTGCCACTTTCCAGAAAAGTCTCTTATTAGTTACATAACGATAGCTTTGTGTTACTATGGAGAAAAATTATACATTTAGGTCAACCTGTCGACTTACTAGAAATATTTATAGAAATATTGGAAGACGCATGAGATATGTATGAAGTTTATATAATGAGACATATACCCGGGGCGGGGCGGGGCAGACTGCGGGCGCTGGTTTCTATTTGTTATTATAGAAACTAATAGCTTTTCCTTATTCATAATGTTGAGGGAAGGTTGCCGGGTTATTTCAGCCGCTAAGGAGGCACAATTCACTAATGCTAACACCTTTTTGTTGTTACAGATTATCGTGTTTGAGGTGAGTGCTATTTTAAAGTTCAAATAACGACACTTCTTCACAAATATGGAAAACACGAGCAAACAAGTAATACATCTATCAATCTATAAATACACCATACGAACATAATTTTAATTTTTAATTTTGAATTTTAATAATAGATTAATTGCCGATAGAAAAATCTTTCAAAGTTCTCGTTCTTTAAAGGTGGCCGGCGCGCAGCCAAACGGTTCGCCGAAATCGACCACAGACTCGTCCAATTTTTGTACGCGCGGCCCACCATCCGTTTTCAAATCGTCGTATTTGTGGTTGATTTCGATGGCCGGAACGATCTGTCACACACACACACACATCCACAGGTCTTTGTTTAATCGAATCTTGTGTTGTGGGTGAGTGAATTGCATGTGATCTAGATCGTATGATTTACATTGCTAATATGGCCTGTCTTCAATCTCAATACGGCGGCCGGACCAAATATTTTCTGTGAGATACCGGACCAGTGCGTGGGCTACTTTAGGGAGCCCTTTAATTGAGGAGCTAAAAGCTTTCTTCTCTACCTACATGATACTATGTCGTTTGGTAATATTATTCGCTAGTACATTACGGAATAGCCCCTCACCGACACCAAGCCAACTTATCCCTCCAGTTCCCCAGAATGGCTTCAACTCCCCAAATTCCGGGTAATGGAGCGAGTGTGCAGCCAACTTGAATGAATTACTAAAGGCCGCTGTTATGAGTATGTAATTAAAGATAAACGTTGTCTGCTCTCTACGAGCTCGGTGTTCGTACATAGCGCGTAGTTGTTCTGGTGGTTGTTGAAGCGTGATAAGGTCTAAATTGTCTACATGGGACCCTTTGGCTGCCCTAAATAAGACACATCTTGCTAAACTTCCTTCATACATACATACATTATATACTTACGAATAGTATGTAATCAAAACATTTGGATTCTGGTTGTCCAAATTGAAAAATCTGATTTCTTACTCCGTCATAATACTTAGTTGTGCAGAGAAATTATAATTTGGTCCGTCTGTCACAGCTTATTTTCTCCGCATCTACTGAGCGAATAAACTTCAAATTTGGTACATATTTCAAGTGCATCATGTCACATAACAAATGGTTCGTTATATAAGAAATATAAATGCATAGTTTTAATCATTTATATCTACCCCTTTTATCTCTGAATGTACAGACTCTAAAATTTGGAAAAAATAGGGATTTTAGGGCATCTCCAATAGTTTACAGGAAAACCAAAAAGCGGTACGGGACCCTCAGCGCGCGAGTCGTATTCCTATTATGAAATTTATTCTTGTTCAGATTGTTACTAGTAACATAATATTAGCATGGATACAGAAGCCTATCCTGTGATATATATATGTGAGGAATTTTTACTTGTTATTTCACTTTAGTTTTGAATAAATATTACCTTACAAAAGCACTAAATAAATTGTTAAAACAGGAAATGAAGTTCCGTAAAGTAATACTAAATTAACACAATCTATGAATGATATTTCTTTGTTCTTTAAAATTTAACTAAAACTTACTTACCTCATTTTCCCACACTTCACTAAACCGGAAATTAATTTTGGAAACAAATGGACTTTGTGCGTGTAAATTGACATAAAAATTGGTTTTGTTAAGTTTGTAGGGACACTACTAGATGGTTTTGTTACAGTAGGTTGGTCTACGTTAGCGGTAGGATCGCCACGTGATATATGTTATTATGTATATCTAGGCTATCCACGTCTATAATAATGGTCACCGTGAATATATAACGAATGTACCTTGTAAGTTGTAATAGTCTCACCTGCCATGACGATACTTTAGTTAAAGTGCGCTGTATAATATTTTATTTGTAAGAGCAATAGTGGCGAGTCTATGAGTGAAGATAACTATTGCTAGGAGAGTCATAATGAGACTAGGAACATGGAGTACGGTAGAGCGTTCCACTTGTCAAGCGGGTCGAGTACTTACATCAGTGATGTCTCTTATTATAAATAACTAGACAGACACAAACCCGGCTTCGCTTGGGGTGTTCTTATCGTTTTATAATTTTTTTTGACATAACAAACTAATGACACTTTTCGTAGTAGGTATGCTAATCTATATAATATGTAATAGGTAATATGGTCTATATTTTTTAATAGCAATTTTAATTTTACTGTATTATTTAGATAATTATATGAATTGGATAATTATATAAAACGACCTGACTTTGGAGTTGTCCCGAGTTATAAAGTTCACGGCTCAAACAAACGTTACTGTCACATTTAAAATTGCTTCTGACAGCATTAATGAATTTTGGAATTATTTATTGAAGTTACAGGATTATACGAATTTTGCGGATATATGTTCCTTCCTAAGCCAGAATTTATTAAATATTTTTTCTTAACAATTTGGTATGCATTTGAATCAAGTCTACCGTACCCCTAAACGAGAGTATTAATATAGATATTCCACACCGTGCGTTAACAAGATCAACGTGAGTGCTAATTTGTCGACTGTTCAAGTTTTCTATATAGAAACAGGGTCTTATTTAAATATCTTGAAAACAGACATATCCTTCCGCTAAGTACCGACCGCGCCCGTGCTTAACTAGCTTCCGTCTGTGCAGTGTACATAGTGGTATTACTTTACAGTGCCCTCCCATATATCATACGGTTACCATATTTCAGGATTTTTAGGGTACTGACAGGATTGCGGCCGGATTTCGGAATACTCAGGATTTTTAGATTCTCAATAAAAAACAGTACATTTTTCATATTTTTAATAGAAAGTTACAATCAACAAAAACATAATCTTCTTTGGATATTATCACAAATCAACGTAATTAACGTCAACATAGTTTGAGATCATAATCTAATTTACCCTTTTTCCATAGAGTTGTTACGACAAAATTTCAGGATCTTTCTATGAAAATCAGGCTTTATATAATTTTAAATTTTCCATCTGGTAACCCTACATACATGCCCAGCGATGTGAGTACCTACTGTGTTTATTGAATATTCCATCCTAAATTATTTCAATGTGTATTTATCTAGTTACATTATAATTATAATCAGTTTGCCTGGCAACAAATAGTAATAGTCATCATGGAACTGCGATACTGCGATCGTGGCATCATGATAGATATAATTTGTATAATACAATATAAAACAATCAGACCATTAGCACAACAATGAGAGAATTAAATAAAAAATGAAGGGCTTGCTGTATCTAGTCACCGATCTAACAGATAGGTACCTTTCTATTGTGAACCAGCAGCGCACAGTGTATACAATATATACAGTATGTTGTAAACTACTTGCTACAATTACTTCTTCTGAAAATAATAATGTATAGGATTAGAATACTAATTACTTTTTAAACGCCTACATTTTTGGTTATATGTTTTGCAATGTTTATACATTACTTATATTAAAAAACAAGGTAATTATTAAAATTATGAACCTGTAAACATTCCTGTAATATATTGTAAAATAAAACTTCGATAGGCGCGTTGAGTGATTTTTGGTAGGAGGAAATCTTATGGATTCGCGACCTGTGTGAAGTTCGAGATCGGTACAATATCATGGACAGCCTGGCCCGAGTATATTCGACGCGAGAATGTCCAGGCACAAATTCCTGTACAGGCTATGCCTGTGTCGGGCATTTTCGACTGCGGATTTCTGGCCGGCAATTGTTCGGTCCGGAGCGAACACAGATACATTGTGAAATGGTCGCTAGATGCCGTTATTATACCTTATACATAGTTTCACTTCTGACTTCTGTCGGCAGTCCCCATGAGTGCGTTTGCCTTTTTTTTAACAAAATTCACTCAAACGGAACAGTTTCTGAAAAATTTTTATTTCAGCTCACATAGTTTTGTTATATATTATGGCCTTTATTCATAAACGTTTATTAGCAACGTTTTTGTTAAAATGTGTTTTGTTTCTTTCTATTATTAGTAAAGACAGGTTTGTTAGAGAGTGACAAAACATATTTTAACAAAAACGTTGCTAATAAACGTTTATGAATAAAGGTGTATGACTATAAAATCTATCCTCTATTATTATTGAGAGACAAATATTTTAAATGTGAAACTGTGTTTGTTTGTTTGTCTTTCTTTTACGTCAATACAGAGCAATAGATCATGTTATGTACACAGACAGAGATAGTTTGAAAGCCTTAGACATACGTATGTATATGCTACTTTTGTTTCTTGCAAAAAGTAAACAATATCGTTCTGTTTATGTACGCACTGTGCCCTTGTGAGAGAAATCGCGAGTTAGCAACATAGCTGCGCCTCGTCTTTTGGTAATGTTGCAACGTGCTGCGGCGGCGGCGGCGGTGTCTAGATACTTGTTTAAATGACTATATCGTGCTGCCCGGAGCACCAGAGCACACCGGAGCTGCGGAGTGCGGAGTGCGGAGCCCCGAGACCTTTCTAATGACCCGCTGGAGCTACGAAAGTGCAGCGGTGTAGTAGACATAGAACCTAAACTAAATATTATAAAGAGAGAGTGAACTTGATTCTAAGAACTCCAATATTACTGGATCGATTTGAAAAATTATTATATTAATTAATATTCCAGTTGGAAAAGGTTTTAAAAAATGTATGTTCCGTAGATTATATTTGCAACAAAAATTGGAGAAAAACGTCTGCACGGGCTAAACTAAGAGTGTTATCAAATAAAAAAAAACCCATTTCAAAGTAGAGACGAACAATTAGTATAAATATAAAGATATTGGTAACAAAATGTCTAGAGTATTATGGACTTGAAAGGGTTCAATTCTTACTAATCTAAATTAATTAGGCGTGTTTTGGATGGCACTGTATACCTATAGTCTATACCACTAGCTCGGCGTGTTTTGGATGGCACTGTATACCTATAGTCTATACAACTAGTTCGGCGTGTTTTGGATGGCACTGTATACCTATAGTCTATACCACTAGTTCGGCGTGTTTTGGATGGCACTGTATACCTATAGTCTATACCACTAGTTCGGCGTGTTTTGGATGGCACTGTATACCTATAGTCTATACCACTAGTTCGGCGTGTTTTGGATGGCACTGTATACCTATAGTCTATACCACTAGTTCGGCGTGTTTTGGATGGCACTGTATACCTATAGTCTATACCACTAGTTCGGCGTGTTTTGGATGGCACTGTATACTTATAGTCTATACCACTAGTTCGGCGTGTTTTGGATGGCACTGTATACCTATAGTCTATACCACTAGTTCGGCGTGTTTTGGATGGCACTGTATACCTATAGTCTATACCACTAGTTCAGCGTGTTTTGGATGGCACTGTTTACCTATAGTCTATACCACTAGTTCGGCGTGTTTTGGATGGCACTGTATACCTATATTCTATACCACTAGTTCGGCGTGTTTTGGATGGCACTGTTTACCTATAGTCTATACCACTAGTTCGGCGTGTTTTGGATGGCACTGTATACCTATAGTCTATACCACTAGTTCGGCGTGTTTTGGATGGCACTGTTTACCTATAGTCTATACCACTAGTTCGGCGTGTTTTGGATGGCACTGTTTACCTATAGTCTATACCACTAGTTCGGCGTGTTTTGGATGGCACTGTTTACCTATAGTCTATACCACTCATTTCTATGATATTATTTTACATATTTTAATTTAGTTTCTGAGTTAACGTTCTATAGTGGTGACCTTTAGTCTGGCGCCATGGGCCCGTCTCAATACAGTTAAGAGGCTGTCAGAGATATCGGTACATTTTACTATACATTTCCAATTAAATTTATGTTCTTGTAATTATCAAAATACTACGTTCTTTCAATTATCATTATTCACTTAATTCCAGTAGGGTTTCTCTTGTCAATGACATAATGGCATAAGTTTTAAAACTTAGAAATCCTAGGTCTGATTCTAGATCTGCTAAAATCCTTCCACCTGAAAAGCAAATACTATTTATAGCTGGTCTAAGATTCAGCAAACTTTCAAGTTACTCATTGACTAATAGCTAAGTAACTGCAGAGACAATTCAATATCTATCTATCATCACGCCTTTCATTCCAGGAGAGGTGGGCCAATCGGCTATGATCCTGACATACCTATACCTATTTCACCTACTTTATATTCATCACACCATAAATAATTGTAGTCAATATTTCCTTATCATTTCAATGATCCCAATAAATCAGTTGAGTAGTTTCTGTGGTTATTTTGTCAGGCGTATATGGTTTAGTTAGTACGTAATTTGCGGTTTGATGCGATTATGTACCTTCTCCAAATGACCAATGATGTTTCATAATACAAGCTATATGCACTTTGGTGAATGTTTCTTGCAATTTTATTTAGAAGTGGTACATAATGTCGGTTTTTATATGGAAAAGTATACTTACTGCCAGGCAGCTAAGAATAGATTTGCGAGACTAGAACAAGTTTTATCGTCATCCTATCCTCATCGTTGATGAGCCAATTTTAATGGGAATTTGACTGCATCGTCAATACACTCATACGATCGTGATTAATATTTCGTTAGCTTTAGGACTAGCTTTTAGCTTTGGCACCTCCTCAGCGACGGACGGGTTTGGGATCCAATTCTCAAATTTCTTGCTTTTGTAAGATGGTCAACATGAGTAGTACCTACATCTGATCAGTGGATATTAATATAGATTCAATTATCACCATAAGAAAATTATTAACAACAATAGTTTTGTCGTTGTGTTGTTCATTGTTCTATATATTGTTTGCATGTTGTGTCTGTCCATATAAGTAGTTATGCAGCAACAAAGTTCACAACTGTCGACAGATCAGCATTCTAAAATACACATGGACGAACCCGTGAGCGGGCAGTTAGTTTAGTATAATAGGATGTTTATGATTGAGAGCAAGCTCGAGCGTTATTGCAGTATACAATGATTTTACCGTTGTTTTACGGCCATTACTTTGCCATACAAACAATAAAAACATAAACCAATGGTTAATAAATACATCGTTTACAATGTTGTTAATTTTACATAAATGGGAAGTATATTTGGTAATGATATGTCTGTCTACCTATCGCAGAGCACGCTCCAAGGTTCCGAACATCTCCGATACCTTCCCTTATAGGTCCATTAATGTGTCAGTCTGTCTGTTACAGCTTGTTTTCTGCGAATCTACTGGTCTACTACTAATCATGACTCAATCACGGAATCTAATTAAATTTTAGGTGTCAATTTTCTAATATATTTTTTATATTTTTAAAATGCATAGTTTAAATTATATTAAAGAAAATATGTACACATATACGAAAATGTACCGCCCCTGTATCTCTGAAACTACTGAGTCTAGAATTTTGAAAAAGAAGGGGTAGTTTACAGGAAAACCTAAACAAAAAGTTCTGACCGGAAACCCTCAGCACGCACTCGTACTCGCAACTTGGCCAATTTTTCATTTATGATTTCCCATATGCATTCTCGTATATCTTTGTGATTGATTTTTCATTTGGGAATGTAATTTAAAATACACGAGTTACATAATCTTTAGGACAATTAATGTTTGTCAATGTTCCGCCCCGGCATCCATCTGTCATTTTGTATGTCGTGTATGTGAGCCTCAGTTTCAATATCTAATTTCCTGAAACATCGATTGTGCTCGTACGAGTCACGCCTTGATACGCCTATCGCCTATATATCGCTTGATAGATTTACGAGTATCTATTAAAACGTCACCAGCTCTCTTTATTGCTAAGGACCCTACTCTTCCATGCTATTGTTAATGGTGGCACTGGTGGCAGTTAAAATAACTTGTGGATTAGTTCGTTGATTTAGACCACTTTGCGAACTTTTTGATTTTAGTTTTTGACGACATGGACCCTCAAAAAGTCGAAATCGATCCCTAGGATGGACCCACAGATTCTAGACCCTTTGGATGTCACGGGCGGAGTAGAAAGATACACTCTACGTACGAATTTGATACCAGGCCCAATTCTATTTATTTCTCATTTGTGAGATGTGGTGTATTTCCCCTCAGCAACCCGGAGCCAGGAGTTACGGAGTAACCCTCTCCTAATTAATCTAATATCAAACGTAAAGTAGGTATATACGTTTTATAATCCGTCGAGAGTCGAGACCATGCTCCCCCCACCTCACTTGTGTTTTCCTTTCCCATAATTAATGCCACCTGCGAAAAGTCGCAACGTATTTTGTCGAATGTGAAATTGTATTTATTTATGGCCAACATTAATTGAAGGGACTTGACTCTGTAAACCGTAGGGTGTGTGATGTGGGAAGGGATTAAACTAATTTATTTTATACTTACCTAAATATTTGTTTTGTACTTTTTGTTGAGGATTCTGAAGCCTTTGAAGAAGAATTTGCTTTTTATTTCTATGAAAATAGCAGTAAATATTAATTGTCTAGTATCATTGAGCACAACGACAGCTTTACCACCTGTTCTCTCTGGACATGCCGTAAGATATAAAGGGCGTGATGATGTCTGTATTAAACTTGTAAGTTTAAGTTTATCATTGTTTTCAAGTTTCTTTTTGTACATAGTTCCCCGTGATTATCGAGAGCTCGCAGCTCGCACACAATGAATAAATTGTATAAGGGAGAGAAAATACATTTATATTGTTGAGATGAAAATATAGGAAAGTTAAACAATGTAAGAGATCTCTTTGTTCCTAACGCGAGTGGCGACGTCAAGCGGGAAATATATACACGTAAATACAGACTCATTACAAACGTATTATTACATTGTGTTGTGGCCAACTTACAACTTACAACTTACAACTCGCAATTCGCAAGGAACCAATTGGCCAAACTAGACACAACAATTGTTGTGACAATTGACAAGTTACTGTCTGACAATAATGACATAATTCATTATCCATCACAACTATTTTCGCAGGAATACCTATAATCCTTGTTTTGGGCGGATTTACTTAAAACTTAGTATAATTAGTTCAATTAAAAAAATCCATCGGTTCATAAATATGAATCCCCTGGGGATTTTATATATCAGGGGGCTAAAATACAGACACACAAAAACTTTAATCCTAGTAGGTATGTAGCGATTAAAATATTGCACCCCTTTCTACCTGTCACGGATTATACGAAGCGGAGTGTATATAGGTAGTATTACGGACACAACACAAGTAAAAGACGGCAGGTTATATGTACATGTTGTTTACAGAACAAACTCTCTACCAACTGTGTGGAAACTCGCCTTAACGAGGACCGTAAAAACTTCCTAATCTTTCCTCCAGAAGGAAAGTTCGGAACTCGGGCCGCACACTGTAACTTCATATTGTGATTTAAAAAAAGTCCAAGCCACTTTAGTTTGAAAAAGTGGAACTTTCGTTAAAATCGGTTTAGTAGTTTAGAAGAATATAATTTGGGTTTTAAAAAAAGTGTACCGACTTCAAAAATTATGCACTGAAAAGTGTGCTTTCCGAAAGCAAATGCACAAGTCGCTATAAAAAAAAACCCAAATCGCTTCAAGTGTGCCTATAAAATTTGAAGAGTTCTCGATTTCTCCAGGATTCCATCATCAGATCCTGACCTGATGACCATGGGACCACCTGTGAAGTATACCCTTTCAAATAAAAAAACTTCCAAATCGGTCCAGGCGTCTTCAAGTAATCGGGGAACATACATAAAAAAAAAATCCGACGAATTGAGAACCTCCTCCTTCTATTATGAATTTCGGTTACAGAATGATAGCCCATTATTTATAGGAGTTAAAAAGTGAATCAAGAGTGGGAAATAAACTATTAGAGATTGTCCTTACTTTAGAAGGATTTGGAAGGCTTGTATACTTGGTACTCGTATCCAGTGTGCGCCCAAAGCGAGTAATTCTAATAATTTTGCCGAGATACACGGAGGTGCTGAGAGAATGTTCATTCGGTAAAGTTAGCTATTTGGCCGCCATTGTTCCCCGCAAGTCTCAACTCCCAACTCTCGACTCGCAGCGAGATTTTCTTGTAATTTATTAATGAAATTCATATTTCAACGGAGAGCTGGCCGCCTTATTTATTTATTGGTTTTGTTAGCCGGCGATAACAACAACTCCCGGATTTACATTTTTAGTTCCATTTACTTCGGAGTTCGGACAAAGTTTGTAATCATTTTATTAAGTAAATATACAACAACGCTGCGGGAACTCTGGGAAGCGGGAAACTTACTGGGAGCCGGGATACCAACTGGGAGGAAAATATCATAAATACTTTGCTTTATTATGAGGCAACAAATATATTTCTAAGTAAACCTACACTGTTATCTTATAATAGACTACACCAAAAATAAGGGAGTTCCTGTCGAGTGAGTTATCACTGATGGGCATGACCAGTTGAGCTCAAATATCGGCTGCGTGCTGCGACTCTAGCTGAAAATTTATTTGGAGTGTCGCAAAAATATTTTATGTCAAAGCCTACACTAATTGATGGGACTACGGTAAATGAAAATAGAATCAAATGACGTTTTCCATGGTACCATTGAACAATATAGGACTATACAGTTAATTAATCGTTGTCCCATCAATGGAATCACCAATGGGACTACAAAAAGGGCCCATGTTATAAATGCTTAGATAGGTTTTAAAGTAGATTGTAGTTGCACATGCTACCTTTAGTGGACGATCAGCTGGCCACCTATCTTGTTGTTTACATCCGAGTCTGCCTCGTGTCTCCCAAGAGTTGTTGTTTGTCGTTGTAAGTAAATATATACAATGAAAGAAGTCGTTAGTACTTTATTTAGTGAGCGACTTTACAAAATGAACTTTCTTTATTTCCTGCTTGGTGTCGTTTGAAGTAAATAAAATTAATTAATCTTGTAACAAAGTTTTATTAAGTTTTTTTCCTTTGATCGTCATTAATTTGGGTCCTGGTCTCCTGGAGCCTGGAGGTACAAGTTTGTTGAAGTTTCTTAAAAAATGTTTTAAATGTACCTACCTATATATTTATAATTTATCATCGCAATGAATATTAGATAGAGCACATTAATCCATCTTATGGTTATTGAAAAGTCATTTAAAAAGAGCGCTAGTGGTCACTAACATAATTCTCACCAAATGATCCCTAATTTTTTTTACATGAGAGCTTATTATTATATATTACCAAGGCTGTAGCCAGGAATTAACAAACATTATGTGCAAGTGTCAGTTATAGCTAGATATATTAATAGCAGTATGTAAACAGAGTCAACCTTGGTATTCCATTGTGAGCACCATAACCATATGTCCTGTATTAATGGACCCTTTAAATATCGCCACATTGATGCGTTTGTGTGCCAATGATGTCTGTACTCTGTATACACGAGTCTAGATAGCTGTCCATCCATTGTCATGTTTTACTCCTTACGTTACTATGCTTCTTTTATTACTACATTCCTGGTCTATTCGTATTCGCACCATATTTTTTGGGTACCTATGCAAAGTGCCCTATGTCCAATCTATACAGATGCCAAAGTGTCATCCAACTTCGTAATGGCGGCAGACTATTTACAGCTATGTGTAGTTAAGTGCGTTAATAATTTATATTGATAATTTAACTTGCGAAGTCATAGGAAATATAAGCAAGGAATCAAAGTGGAACATTAGAGTTAAAAAATAACTGCTTGAGGGCTCATCTCAAGGGATCGAAGTGAACTTGTTAACCATTTTACGAATATAAGACCATGCGATGTTAATGTGAAACAATATCCAAACTTTTGCATTTCTAATCAACAACTTTTAGAGTCATGAGGAATCACAAATAAACACTTTAAAATTACATTACATTTGATACTCATTTATTTCTAAAATTCCCAAAACATAATAAAGAAAAAAAAATTGCATCACAAATATTGAAAGAAAAAATCAATTAAAAATCGAACCTAGGAGCAGTGATATGTTATATATGTACTAGGAGCTGCTATTCATTAGAGTACAGTCCATGTGGATGGTGAGCTAGCCGGCTCGTGTAGCCCATCAAGTATCAACACGTGCGACCTTGAACTAATATACATGTTTGTTATCAACGGGTTCTATTTCTGGTTTAGGTACACAAACACGCCTCACCATCTTTTCGTGGATTACTTTTATATATTTGCCAAAATAAAATGCTAAAATTTATAGCAAACTTCAATACCGAAGCCAGTTTTTCAAATAACAAATATATCATTTTGTTTATTTTGATTTGTTATCTTATAATAACAGACGCGTGTGTTTATCTCTCTCGTACTATTCTTATTTGTTAAATAAAAAGATCTGTGTATAAATAGGAAGAAGCACATATCATCACGTCTTTTGTCCAAGAAGAGGTAGACACTATAGAATAGACCGAGACAATCGAATGCCATTTGTTACGATCCTGATTCCTGACATATTTAGCTCTTTCGCCTCGTTTTTATTTGCATTTGAAATTATATTGCATGACAGTAGTTGAGACTTTTCTTTTTACTTTTGTCATTTAAATACTTATTGACAATCTTTCATACCTCATCTTTTCAATGTGTCCAAACCAGCGCAAACTATCTTCTCTGAATACTGAGTGGGTGCCCAGTGTAATCTAATCAATATTAATTAATACTCATGATACCTTCAAGTTATCAAAATATGGATCCATTGCAATACACTATTCCAATTGACAATAAATCTATTGTAATTGTTTGAAGGTTGAATCTATTTATAATGACCGCACATGTAACAAATACAATATTAATTGGAGTTAGTGATTCACAACATTATGTAAACATACTCCATTGTTATCTAATACACGAGTTTGTATAGACAAGTCTACAACGTAGTTTAGCGACAATAGTAACTGATCAGACTGTAGTCGCATGGTATCCATGTACTTCCTAATGCAAATGCAGTCTAGACTCTAGAGATAAAATAGAAAAGAGAAAACCTAATCAGTCATTATCATTACCTGAACACTTGCATGACAATGACGCGATTGCTATAGGAAGACAATAAAATTCTTCCTCATGCAGTTGATGATAATTTTCAAGGCTATCTAATGAGTGGGCAATTTTATTGATTTGAGATAAAAGTTTTCATAACCGAAGGTAGTTTAGGCAGTGTTATAAATTATACAATGTACAAATTAGACATGCATTTAGTTAGTTAGTAGAACTAAGTTTACCAAGAACATTCCGAGTAATTCTATTATTAAGGTAGACACTCGGAACTTAAACAAAGGTGCATCGGTGGCAGACCACGGGTTCGATCGCGGATCCCGGCCATGTACCATTGGGTTTTTTAATTAAAAACTTATGTACATAATCCGTCAAATCACACTTAGAGGCTTTTCCATCTAACTATATATATCTAAACAGATCTGGCCACTCGTTAGGTATAGCCTCACAAATACCATCGACTAAACGAGGGGAGAAAAACGAAAGAAAAACTAGGAACTTCAACAATATTACAGCTTCTTCATTCATGACTTCTTATTAGATTGGCTATCGATCTTATTCTTCTATGCGATTCCTGTCTACCTTTTGCGTGTATAGTTTGATGTTTGATTGTTCTATAGCTTCAATAGGTTTGTTTGGGCTCGTCGTGTCCTTACTTGTTATGAATGCTAATATCCAACACGTGTCAAGTCAACGCAGCCCACGCCCGGATCGCCCGGTGAGTACTATCACTAACAAAACTATATATTTTATTATTTATATTTATAGTACAGTTTAAAGGACACGGGAAGAACGCTATGTCGGGTTAGACGATCGGGCTAGTATACAAAGTATCTTCATTTATGATATCCTTCAACTCCGGATAAGACTTATGACACTATATATCGCAATAGGCTTGCAGGAAGAGTAGATATTACCTATATATTTATTAGCATAGTGTGCTCGACAGTACAATGGACTGGAAACCTGTCTGTATGTAACGCTTATTGGTGGTATAAATATCTTGACACATTTGATATCAAATATAATGTAATTACTAAAAACTTACTTAACTCCTGAATGCTAATTTATATTATTTATAGGATTTTTGATGCAATTACAAATATATTATGGTTTAAAATGTTTGTCAAGTTTCTAATACAGAGGCATACTGTTAAAGGTTAGAGTCGTTCTAAGCTACTCTCTCGATCTCAAAATGGCTAAAGTCGTCAGTTGGGTAGCCTGAGGTAATACGGTTCTCGAGAGCCTTATGGCAATGTTATCTTTTAAATCACACGAATATTAATTTTATGTTAATAATCTTGAAATTTTTATTAAGGTAAAAAAAGAACAAAACCCGTTGAACGTTATTATTGTCATGATATATGGAACAAGTTTCCGACAACAATCTAAATTTAGAAAGTTCCACCAAATCTGCATATAGATCACATAATAAGCACACAATGAAAACTATATGGCCCGTGACCATAATGGAGGAAGCTATTATGTTTACAGCCAATAAAGTTTAACAGTACGTAGGCACTGCGACCTAATGTATATTACATTACACAGAGCACCGGCCTGTCTGTCTGTCTGCCTGATTTAGATATATTATCTTGTCTATTTACCATTAGTTTGAAAGATAATGTAAGATATTTGAAAAAAGACAAAATAAAGGTACGTATGAAAAGATGTATCTGGATGTAAAGCATTGGAATAAGGCGAAGGAGCTAGATAGATAGATAGGCGAGTAGATTCTTTAGTCTCTGCCTATCCTAAATAAATATAATTCGATAAGTACTTTCGACATCAAATAGTCGGGAAGTCGGGACTAGAACCCAAGACCTATTGCATAATTTTTCCTTCAGGGGACATCTGCTTTATGTAAACTATAAACATACAAACCACTTGATAATTGATATCTAACGACCTTCAGCATTGCTGATAAACAATTTACTCTAAACTATATCTTATTGTATAATGAATACAGTCCATTTTGAATGATACAGTAAAGGATCTCTGAATATTATATCCAATTAACCCAATTTTAAAGTCGTAATTTCATTGTAGAATATTTAATTTCGCTTCGCTCGTGTGTTATCGTCCATTTAACATTTGACCATATTAATGTGATTATTAAAGTTCATAATCGCACTTTAGATCAATGTAAACAGTAAACAGAATATTCGCAAATATAAAATGGAGGTCACACTTCCGCGTTCTGTTTCTAGCATTTAATTTATATTTATTTTTTATTTGAAAACATGTTTTTGTATTGTGAAGCGATAACAATGGAAGTACTTTTGAGCTTTGTAGGGCTTAATTCACTTTATAAACAGCTAATGTGTTTTGTATTTTTTATGTGGATGTTTTCCTTGTCTATTATACCTTAAGTACTTCTTTACTTTCAGGATTACGTAATTGTTGGCAATCAATCGTCAGACACCGTGTCCAGTACCAAACATCTCTATTACATATTTAAATGTGTATGTTTGTGCGCCCAACGATTAAATGAAATAATAATATTGTTGGAAATGAAGTCAATGAATTGAGCCATCTACCGTAAAAATCAAGGAATTGGGCTCTTGTTTAGATTACGCGTGCGGTATCCCCTATGAAACTCGAAGCAACTTTATTGTATGGCGTCATATTGTGGGTCCGAAGAACAGATCTCACAGTGTGACTGTATGACCTCACTTTGATAACGAGCGTGGCAGCGATCGGTTGATATTGTTTAGAGTTGTAACACATAACAGATTTGTAGAAACGTAATTGTTGAATTAAAGCCTAGATTGTGAATTAAAACCTAGTTTATCTAGTTCTTCCTAACATCAGAAGTGGGATATTCCTCACGTACCATGGGTAAGCGGAAACACAAGAAGCGTGCCAGATCGCCCAGATCACCATCGAGCGATAGTTCAAAGAGTGCGGGTACACCGCCGCCATTGCGACCATCGAAACGTAATAAAAGGTTATCAAATAACAGCAGCGCCGAAACTGTAAGTACTTTGCATAATATGATACCGGACTTTGACCCTTTAACAGATAATGTTTTGTCATGGTTAAACATAATAGAGTCTTACGCGTCGACTTTTTCGTGGTCAGATAGTACCATCCGTTACCAGGCTCTGAATAAAATGAAAGGGTCTTCTAAAATCTGGTACGATTCCATGTTACGTAATGACCAGACGTGGACCAGTTGGAATTGGAAAGATTGGAAAGAAAAAAATTTTACTAACTTTCCAAGTAAAAAGAAATATTTACGAATTACTTAAAGAAATTATTGATAAAAAACCGGCAGACAATCAATCTTTATATACATTCTTTTTCGAGCAAAAATCTAAAATCGACAATTTACGTTTAAATTTTACGGAATACGATATAACCTCGATCATATTGGGAAATATTGGTGACGCTAATATCACCGCTTCTGTAGAAGCAAGTAACTTCAAAACCTGTGATGGTTTAGCTGCGTTTTTGCATAGCCGCGTGTACAAACAGACTGTACCAAAAGTAATCAAAATTGGTAATAATACTCAAACCGTTTCACGTGATAATGGTACAAAATCATCATATTCGTTGCAATCGGCAATCATGCAATCATCGACAACGCTTGCGAATCAAACAAAATCACCGTCTACACACACGAATTCTTTCGAACGAAAACCTATCGAATGCTATAATTGTGGGGGTAATCACAAAAGAATACAATGCACCGTTAAGTGCGAGTTTTGTGGAAAGCGCGGTCACACCGAAAACATTTGTTTTCACAAAAGAAAATCGTTAACTGGATCGGATCAAAAAACAGAAAAACAAGAAACTAAATGCGTTCGGTCGTCTAACTCGGTCGATAAATTTCACAAAATCATTTGTATTGACAAATATACCCATCAGGCTTTCATAGACACAGGTAGTAGTTGTTCTATTATTTCGGAAAAACTAGTGAAGGAATATTCATTACAAATTATTCCATTAGAAACCCCAGTGACATTGCAAGGATTTTCAAACGACAACGTTAAAAATGTATCAAATATTATTCGCACAAAAATTAAAATTGACTCAGTAATTATCAATGACATTGAAATGTACATTTTAAGAGAATTGTCAGGTTGTGACATTTTGATCGGACGTAATGTTACCGAACGTAGCGATCTTATGTACACCAGAGTAGGCTCTTCCCTTACTTTCAATTATGCTGAGCCTATTCAAAATATTTGCAACGTAGTTCGTGAGACAAACTTCGAATTTGATACAGACTCCCATCGCAGTGAATTGGCGACACTTTTCATCAAATATAAAAAATGTATTGCGTCCAATATTAAAGAACTTGGCAAAGTTAATAATCATGAGATGGTTATTAATTTAATTAACACCAAACCAATTTATTGTCGACCGTACAGAGTGCCGCACTCAGACAGACAAATAATTCGTGAAATTGTGGATGAACTATTAGAAAACGGTGTGATTGGTGAGAGTCACTCTGCTTACGCTAGCCCAGCGTTACTTGTCAATAAGAAAAACGGTGAGAAAAGACTATGTATCGATTATAGAGCCTTAAATAAAATAACCATTAAAGATAAATACCCGATGCCACGAATAGAGGATCTTATTGACAGGTTACAAGGGTGCAAGTATTTAACGAATCTAGATTTAAAAAGTGGGTACTACCAAATTAAGATGAGTAATGACTCTGTCCACAAGACTGCGTTTATCACTGAAGACGGGCATTATGAATTTTTAAGGCTACCGTTTGGCTTAGCTAATGCTCCTTCTTGTTTCCAACAAATGATGAATAAGGTCATAGGAAATCACCGTTTTGGTAAAGTAATTCTATATTTAGATGATGTATTATTAATTAGCGAGACCATCGAGGACAACTTACATCTTCTCGAACAGATCTTACAAATTTTTTATGACAACGGGTTGACACTAAACTTAAAGAAATGCCATTTCCTGAAAACTGACACAGAGTTTTTAGGCTATCATATAAAGGAAGGTTGCGTCATGCCCAGTGAAATAAAAGTAAAGGCAGTCAAAGATTTCCCAATCCCGAAAACTGTACACCAGTTACGTCAATTTCTCGGTCTGATTAGCTACTTTAGAAAATTTATAAAGAATTGCGCTGTATTATCAAGTCCACTTACAAAATTATTAAAGAAAGATACCCCATGGGTTTGGACGGAAGACCATGAGACCGCGTTCCACTGCTTACAAAACAAACTTTCCTCTGATAACATTCTGTCAATTTACGATCCTAGTAGAGAGTGTATGCTATATACAGACGCGAGTAGAGAGGGAATCGCAGGTATTTTGATGCAAGTCACGAGGGATGGTGAGAAACCTATCCACTACTACAGTCGGCAAACAACAGAGGACGAAAAGAAATACCATTCGTTCGAACTAGAACTGTTGGCGGTGGTGTCGTCATTACAAAAGTTTCGACTTTATTTACTTGGCAACACTTTTAAAGTTGTTACTGACTGTAATGCGGTTAGATTCGCCCTGTCAAAGAAAGAGATTATTCCCCGAATTGCCAGATGGGTACTCTCAACTCAGGAATTTACATTCGATATAGTACATAGAGAGGGCACACGTATGCAACATGTTGATGCTCTCAGCCGTAACCCATCTCAATCGGGCGAAAGATCGGAAGCGGAGATTGTTCTCACCATAACTGACGCGGATTGGCTTATTTCGGTTCAACAACAGGATTCAGAGTTGGTAAAAATAAAAGAGCTTTTAGAATCAGGCGATATTGATAACCATAAAACTTTGTTTAAAACATATGAAGTCTTGGGTAACAAAGTCTATCGTAGAACAAATCAGGGTCGTCGTTGGGTGGTACCTAAAAACTGTGTGTGGCAAATTATCAAAACGAACCACGACGACCTTGGGCATTTTGCGTTAGACAAAACGGTTGAGAGGATTTCGCACCAGTATTGGTTCCCAAAAATGCGGCGTATTGTAAAAAAATACATTAAAAATTGCCTTAACTGTATTTACTACAAAAATAAAGGTGGACCAAAGGAAGGTGAGTTGTACCCTCTCCCTAAACACGCGCAACCGTTCCACACGTTACACGTGGACCATCTGGGCCCGTTTATTGAGACGAATCAAAAGAACAAATATTTGCTTGTAGTGGTAGATGCATTCACAAAATTTGTTTTTATATCTGCGGTAAAGAACTCCGACAGTCATGGTGTATTGAAGGAAATGGACAACATCTTTAAAATATTTGGTAATCCACGAAGAATAATAACTGATGCCGGGTCAGCATTTACATGTAACGTATTTAAAGAGTATTGCTCGAACAAGAATGTTCGGATTCATACTATTGCGACAGGAATGCCTAGAGCTAATGGTCAGGTGGAGAGGTTTAACAAAACAATCCTCGAAGCCATGAGAACTATGGGTGCCGACTTGGCCGAAAATAGGTGGGATCAATGTGTTAAGCCTCTACAACTGGCCCTAAACAGTACATTCCATAAAACCATCAAGGCAGTGCCTAGTGAGGTATTGTTAGGGTACAGATTAAGAACTGACAGTGACATAATAGGGCCGGGACCTGGTGACGATTGTATTGTTGACGTAACTCAATTACGCACGAAAGTAGACGAAAACATCAGAGCAGATTCTGACTCACAAAAACAAAGATTTGACAAAACCCGTACAAAACCTAAACAGTACCAAGAAGGTGAACTAGTCCTTGTCAAGATTCAGAGCCAAAGTAACGATGGGCAAAGTCGGAAGCTGCTACCGGTGTTCAAAGGACCTTTCCAAGTAAAGAAAGTTTTAGGCCATGATCGGTACGAAGTCTCGGATCTTAGAGGCAGCGAGAGAAGTGCAAAAAAGTATACAGGGCAGGCTGCTGCTGAAAACATGAAACCCTGGATAAATGTTAAAGAATGGGATTTAAATGATGTTACTTATATTAAATAAATAAAATCTACAAAATGATCGTGTTGGCAAGGTATGCATTCAAATTCATTGAATAATTAGTTCCATAATTTAATAATCATTCACAATTCTTGTGTCAACTTTAGATTATTAAAACATGTGTCTATATCATAAAAGATAAATAAAAGAATTGGTCATCCTTGAAGTTCTAGATGTTTGGATCAATAAAAATAAACTCCTAAGCCTAAAGGAGTAAGTACATATATTTTGTGTGAGCATTAAAAGACGTTACCTAAGACTAAAGGAACGTTTTGTTGAGTCGTTGGGCTGCAGGGGTCGCCTAAGAATAAAGGGACTGCCGAAATGCACCTGAATCTTATTTAACAACAATCCATACATCTGGAATATCATGATGGGCCGAACGTGATTCTTTAGGCTGCAGGCGTCGCCTAAGCATAAAGGGACTGCCGAAATGCACCTGAGTGTTAATTAACAACTATTCTTGCATTTGTAAAATCATGAGCCGAATTGTTCAATTAACATTTTTGTATAATTTTACTTCATTATTTGTTTTAGAGACAAGAAAGATGTGAAGCGTCCGCAGAAGTGCCTGGGGCAGGCACATTGCAGCATGGCCGTGTTGGCAATCAATCGTCAGACACCGTGTCCAGTACCAAACATCTCTATTACATATTTAAATGTGTATGTTTGTGCGCCCAACGATTAAATGAAATAATAATATTGTTGGAAATGAAGTCAATGAATTGAGCCATCTACCGTAAAAATCAAGGAATTGGGCTCTTGTTTAGATTACGCGTGCGGTATCCCCTATGAAACTCGAAGCAACTTTATTGTATGGCGTCATATTGTGGGTCCGAAGAACAGATCTCACAGTGTGACTGTATGACCTCACTTTGATAACGAGCGTGGCAGCGATCGGTTGATATTGTTTAGAGTTGTAACACATAACAGATTTGTAGAAACGTAATTGTTGAATTAAAGCCTAGATTGTGAATTAAAACCTAGTTTATCTAGTTCTTCCTAACATAATATATTCTGAAAACAACATTGTTTACTATTGGATAACGGTATGTTATGTTCTTTTTACATATTCCCAATACCGTAATAAAGATCGAACACATAAATACTAGTGGATGTACGACTACCTCGATGACATGTCCGCGTTATTGGTTACTGCTCCTCTCCTTTATGTCGTAGCGTGATGTAACCTTCCTCAACAGTTATCTAGCTAGATTAGCGCCTTCAAACAAACAAACAAGCTTTATTATTAGTATATAGAATAGACTTTCCGTCCCCGGCTCCGCCCGTGGATATATCCGAACAATATAAAATATAGCCTATGTCACTCGGGGATAACGTAGCTTTCTATTAGTAAAATAATTTTTAGAATCGTTTCAGTACTTTTTGAGTCATTACCATCGATGGTCATTACAATAAAAAATTTAAATTTTACCTCTTTATAATATTAATAGTATATATAGATAGAATTAGAATATAGATAACGAGTTTGGGTGTGTTTGGAATCAATATTGTTGGAGTAATAATGTATTAAATCAGGTAAAAAGTAACGGATTTCTCTTGAAAAAATAGTCACCTGGGAGCGGAGTATGTCATACCTGTACCTACGATTTTGTTTAATAACGTTAAGTGGGGTGGGATCACGATCACGGTGGCACGGTGGCACGGTAGGTGTAGGTACATCATAGCTGAGTGTGTTCGTCCATTTTGTAGAACGATGCACTCGCTAGATTAATATTGGAGCCCCTAAACTGTCCTCGGGGACTTAAGGCGGTGTTTTTGGTTTTGATTTTCAATATACAACACATCGTTTATGAAAAGTTTTACATATAATTTGTGTATTATATGGCTATCTATTAATCGGTTTAGTAGATTGGATCAAAATATACATAACATTATTTCTCAAGTAATTTCAGAAATAAGTACATAATGTTAAAATTTTCTTCATGCTTTTGCAAATTGCAAAAATTTAGGGAATCGAGCCCAGGGCCATGGTTTTGTACAAATATAATATAGTTAGATAGATGTAATTTGTAGGTCAATAAAGTATTACCTTCAATCCTTCATGGTAGACGGTAGACGGTAGCAGAGAGGAGGTTGAGGCCGAACAAAAAGTTGGTTTATTTTATTAATACCTACCTGCCTGTCCACTTTTATGTTTCTAACATTATCTCGCAAATAAAATAAAATAAGATTTTCTGGTTTTGAAGGAAAAGATAAACTGGTCATTGTTGAAAACATCAATAAATTATACATTTCTGATGTCACTTTTTCTATACTCAATATAATATAACCGCCATGCTCCCTTGTCCTCTGATTCGTTTGAGTTGTTGTGTACTGTTGTTGCCGGTCCTAGGATTCCTAGGGTACCAAGCGGAAAACGAATCTTCCTCAGTTAGCCAATAATATTTGTGAGGTTATATCATATGAGTCGCCAGCTCTTTGGAAGTATTTTGACATAGAAAAGCCTCGAATTATGTACCTACATAAGTTCGTGATAGAAAAGCTATTATTACATGGCCGCTGTAAGTTCAAACCACTTGCGTTGGAGTTGTGTATTTAAGGCTGCGTCCACTCCAGCAAGTAAAATTAAACAAGCGCGTATATGTTTGTCCCGTGAAACCCCACCTTAAGTAACAGCTCAGCATCTCTCGCCCTTTCGTTTTATCTAAAGTTTGCACAACTTTATTCTTGGAAGCACTTCCTAAAATAGAATATTAAAGCTTTGGCCGAAAAATTTTGAATGAGTTCTGAGTGAAAAGAATTTAAGAACCCGATGGGTGTTGGTTTTTTCCTTGGAAAATTTATATTTTTTTCATTTTTATCTACCTACGTAAGTCTATAATTCCATAAAGGTACCGCATTAGAGCTGTTAGGGTGAGGTATTAACGCTAAGCTAACTATATAATGTGTACATCTTTATAAGGAAAATAAATAAGTAGCTACTTAGAAAAACCTTTTATCGAGATACGAGTGAGTAGATATAGAAAATGTGCTATTTCAATTCAATTGCAATTTCAAAAAATAACTTATTGGAAAAATAACTTTTATTTTAGACCCCTGACACAACTTTTAAAAACGGTAAAATACCTGTTTCAATATTGACGTTGTAGAAAGTTTATATGCTAAGTTTCAAGTTATTTTTACCAAAACAATATTTTTCTATATATCGGCACATACTTCCAGAACTTGAAGTTATCAGACATTTATCTAGAATACAAATGAATATGTTCCCATAATAATCCCGGTAGATCACAAAGTAACCTAGCATCATATAAAACCGTTACATACATACCTATAAAGTATCGATAGTTATGTATAATAATAAAGGCAACGTAAACGGACGCGCGACATCTTTTATGGCGCCATGGAAACACAAATTTAGAAAATTACCATATAAATGATGCGCCTAATGCCGGTCAGCCGACTATGTCAGAACCAGTTCTCCAACCAGTAATACCTACCAATAAAACTGATATATTTGAGGTGTGCTTGTCTACCAAACTAATATGCAGTTCATCATTGGTGAACTAGCTTCGTCTCACTGATGCACCAGGACTTATATTTTGGTGGACTAAACAATGATGCAGAAATACGCAACTTACTTTTAGTTCCATCACTTGGGTATGGAATAAGAAGCATGAAAGTAAGATAAAGAATGATATTGAATGCATCCGTAATGATAGATAGAAGAGAGAGTGTGAGTTTGTAACATTTGTTTGTAAAAAGTCAACTCGAAAACTACTAGAACTATTTTGATATTTCTCGGGCAAAGCCGGGGCAGGATGCTTGTTTGTATAGTTACATATATACATACAAGATACATAATTTATTACATATTTTTATATATATATATATATATATATAATAAATTAAAAATAAATAATAATGATACAAAATAAATTAGTTTTCGTTTAGATATAGTTTAATGTTTAATAATCTATATTGTACTTGTTTAAGAAATTATTTGAAATAAAATTACTTTAGATACATAATATAAGTAGATGACTCGATTGGGAAAGAAGACCTCGATGACTTTGTTGTTTTATCAGAAAATAGCACAACACGCACGATGCACTAACAAAAATAAAAGAGTTTTTGTTTTGTTGACCGAACACTGAGGTGAGTTGCTACTTGCTGTCTTGCTGCCACTTGCTGCCACTTGCTGCCACTTGCTGCCACTTGCTGCCACTTGCTGCCACTTGCTGGTAGGCAACTGTAGTTCTCTTGTTAGTCACTACATATTTGAGTATCGAACCCTGTTTGGTTGGTAGCTAACATCACTAACCACTAGGCCTGTCGTCTTGCTTGTACAAAATGATGGAGGCTCTTGTTCTAGTAGCATTTGATAATGATGTAGGTACCATAAAGTAGCTTTAGTATCGACCAAGTTATTATCAACACTCGACGTATAATCGTTAGTCTTCTTACTTATTGCTATGCACTGTAAAAAGTAGAAACTGACAGGAGATGTGGGACTTAACAACAACTATTTTGTAGGTCACTTACTTCATTTCACAAAATATCTTCTTTTACATAATTAATGGTATACTAGATTTGACAGGATTACTTTTTTATCCCACTTCTGATACCTCAAAAATCTTAAATGTTACTAACTAACTTTCCGCCCCAGCTTTTCTCATAAGAAATTTTTGACATGTGACAAGAGTAAATCCTGAAGGATTTCCGGGATAAAAAAGCAAAAAAATCATGTCGATCCGTTGGTCCGTTTTAGCGTGAAAGAAATTCAAATAAACAAGCAAAACACCTCATTAGCCACATTGATATCTACAAAAAGACTTGAAAGTTGCGGCTGGTAACCGGTAACCGGTACACAGTTTGTACGAGCTGTAAACAGGTTATCTATCAACACTATAAGTGTGAAGTCAGAGTATATATTACATAATAAATAATGACACAATCGTTCTAATCAGATCTTTGTAGTTGTATGGAAAAATGTAAGGAGTAACGAATGACATTTGAATGGCATTTGACGCCCTTCAATACCCTTTACCATTTATATGAACACTTCGGAGTAAACAATATGTATGATGCATACCAATTAGGATACATACATTATATATTCATACACTCTTGACATTCTAAATATCATTGTAATTTGTTTTTTCGTTTTAGCACTTCAAGCTGAATTGATAGGAAACTCTGCGGCCGGAACCACTGAACTTATTTGTATACGGTTATCACTTAATATTTCAAGTAAGCCCAAGTTCGTTCGTGCATTGAATATGGCTCACACCTCTGGGATGGTTCCGCTCAGTATCTCCTCGATGCCCTCAACGGTTTGCAAAAAAGAGCGATTCGCATCATCAATGACCCAAAGGCCACACGAAATCTCGAGCCTCTACAGTTACGCAGCTCTTTTAGCGTCTTCTATCGACTGTATTATGGAGAGTGTTCAGAAGAACTCCATGGCCTCGTCCCTCCATCCCCTTTTCGCACCCGCACTGCTCGCACAGGATACAGTTTTCATCCTCACACCGTCGACACGTTCTCTATACGAACGAAAAAATTCAGTGACTCGTTCCTGTGTCGTACAGTCAAAAAGTGGAATGAACTTCCGGCGTCGGTCTTTCCTCCTTTCTACAACCTTGGGTCCTTTAAGCGAAGCGTGAAAAAGCATCTCTACGGGCCGGCATTATAGTGGGCGCGACTGGCGGACTGTATTACGATCTGCCAGTCGCGCACATTCATGGACCAGCCAACAATCAGGCGGTGGCAAGGTCACATGTCGTCTTCTCTATAAAAAAAAAGGTTTATACTTTATAATTATGTCAATAAATGTTTTGTGCGAGTAATTTCTGTAGGTATATGAAAAGTGACTAGATTTGGGTCCATGAGGATTCCATCATCATTCATCACCATATTTTAGTAGTGTTCATGTCCCACAGCTAGTGGTGTCAGTCAGGTTTCACTCGCTGCATCAACAGTACGACACACCCACACTAGTATTCAAGTGGCACCACTACTACGAGTACCACCAGCGCTATGTAAACAATATACTATTTAGTATTCCTATGTCGTAATATTTCGATACTTCTATCAAATACAGCGATTTACAACACTTAATAAACGAATGTAAACCTTAACGGTAAGTGGATAAGGTTCATATTAACCATACAAGTTAGATATTTGGCTCGCATAGCAACAGTGGAAATCGGTGAGTAGTTTTCGATAGTTGCCGCTACTATGTTGCGGTAAATATATATATAATAGCAACAACAAGCGAGTATACATAACATTATTATCTACAGAATATTCTGTAAAAACATGTGTTGTTTTGATTGTAAACGGAAACTCGCTGTAACTCGATAAATGTGTTTACCAACTCTAATATGTGTATCATATTTTCATGAAAATTAGGAAAATTCTACTCAAACGATGTAAATTTTTTGTAACGATTCTGAGAAACTGTACCTAGATAGATACATGTATTTTGATCTTATAATTGCCTTTTTAAAAGAGGTGTACCGGCTTCAAAAAATATGCACTAAAAAGTGTGCTTTACGAAAGCAATTTATAAAAAAACCCAAATCCTATAAAATTTGAAGAGTTTTCGATTTCTCCAAGATCCCATCATCAGATCCTAACCTGATGACCATAGGACCATCTGGAAAGTATACCTTTTCAAACAAAACAAATTCTCCATATCGGCCTGGACAATAATACTTCAAGTAATCGGGGAAAGCAAAAAAGATTCCGGCCAATTGAGAACCTCCTTCTTTTGAAGTTCGGTTAAAAATATATCAACATTTGTTAAGTACCAGCTGGGTACCCTGGGATAATAAAGTCATTGGATGTGTCTGCATACCATAATAAGATTCAGACCAATTTCAATAATATTCACTATGTATGTGTGCCATTCTTGCATCTACTTATTGTTAATATCATATCATAGTAAGCAGATTGGCTATGGAAAGACTATTTAGAAAGTGTAAACGTTTCATTTAAATGTTGTGTTCAGGCCAAACACTTCATGATTCACACACGTAGTACAAGATGAACATTAATTAAAGTTGTACATACAAGGTGATACACAACTAACATCAAAGTTACGTTAATTCTCTTCTAAGACAGAGAGAGACTAGTCAGTAGAGAGGTACAACATTAGCTTGCTTTGATATCTCCTACTCGTAAGTTAAGTGTCGGATTACTTTAATACCTTGTAGAAACCAAAACACCCCAGATATGGTGCTTTGTACATCTTTAATTATATATATACGTGTAAATACATGCGTGAATATCGTTGGTTACGTCTTGATATTGTATTTGTTGCTTCCTCATGTATTTTGGGTACTTATCACAATCAGAAAAAAAAAATGCTGTTCATTGGTATAAAGCATATCACTGAAAAATAACTGGAAAAATTGGATAAGTTGCCCAAAATATTGGAAAATTCGGGGAAAACTGAAAGTACTTTTTTCTATGGGATTTTTGTATGAACTCAAGAACGAAGCCGGAGATACTAAATATTATAAAACAAAATTCCTCCAGCGTCAGTCTTTGTGCGCTATTTTGAACTGTAATACTGAACACATTTGGATGTTATTTTCACTGCTATCACAATTTCTCGCTGAAGATCTATGTCAAATAAGTAAGTAATTATGCCTTCATGCAGAAAATTATTGTGTACAATTAAATACTCTACAAAAAGTTCGCGGTAGCAAATCTATAATGTTTGAGTGGTTGACATGAGCTATCGTTTGTTCAGTAAGTTAGTGTAACTCGAGTTATAATATCATTAACAAACATAATCAAGTAATACTTCCTCACGCAACCAACCACTCTACACTCTACACGAACCTACTCATGCATACCTAGTACCTATAGCTACAGGGTTGCCAGATGGGTACACTCAAATATCTGAGCAAAATTTCAATACGTCGGGATTTTGGGATTATTGTCGGGAGAAATAACTATTACAAATCTAAATGTTACTTTTTATAATTAAAATTAAAATAATGACAAAAAACTTAACTTTTCCGAGCGCGTTCCGATCAATTGTGGCGAGTGCAGTGATTTTTAAACTTTTAAAATCATAAAGTCTGTGGTTTTGTTAAAAACTTTTTGTCGGCACATTTTGTATTTTGTCGGGAATCTGGACATCATGAAATATCGGGACAATCCAGATGGATCCCGACTGTCTGGCAACCCTACTAGCGACATGGGTTGACAACTTTTTTCAAATGAAATATTCTAATAATTTCCCGGGATACAAAGTAGCCTATGTTACTTATTGGCCCGTGAACTGAACATATAACACCCTTCTAAAACATTAACCTATACAATGTTATGTCCGTATCAATGAAATATTTTTTCAAATCGGTCCAGTAGTAGTTTAGGAGTGTAGTTCTTACAAACAAACAAACTTGCACTTATAAATAATACTATAAGTAGGTATATAGATTTACAGGAGAAGTTTCATTGGCAGCGAAATGGTGTTGCGCGCTTTTGGTGAGCGAAAGTTCAACGGTGTAACCATTAGTATTTGTCTTTAGTAATCATAATGCTAGCACTCACAACTGCCGAGCAATATGCATGTGTGAGAGTTGTCAGAGTAGCTTTTGGAATTAGGAATAATGACGTAATTTATGTAAATACGCAGAGATTTCCCTTAGTTTTATCTCTTACCCGCGTAAAGTCAGTAATATATATCTATAATTAAATTAATATCTTCCCAGTCCCAGAAAATATTTGTAACAGATTTCATGTAATACGATTTCCCTATACAAACTTCTACACACCGTTGCACCCATCCTTAAAGGTTGTTATTAAAAATCCAAAAATACGTATTTTATTATTTGTTTTGAAGAATATTTCGCAGGAAATAAGAATTTCCATACAAAAGTATTTACCCCATTTGACCCCTTAGGGGTTGAATATCGAAATGTTCTTCCTTATTCCTTGTCTACATAATAAAGAGAACCTCTGTGAAAAATTTCAGCTTTCAGGTCCAAGGGTTTGGGCTGGGCGTTGATCAAATCAGTAAATCGGAACTTGTCTTTTTTATATAGATGTATGAAATTGTGGCATTTCCTACCCTTCATGCGATAAAAGTCACATAAGGTGTGATTATGAATAAATAAGTTGTTAGTAACAAAATAAGAGATACACAACACAATACAACATGCTCAGACCGTTGCATGTCTATAGTAATTAAGACTTACATAAAAACTAAACTACAATAGTATTATTACGGCACACTATCGCGCGAGTATAAACAGCACGTAAATATGCTCAATGTTGCAATCTGCATATTGAGTTATTTTATTTTTATAATTGTTGATGGATGCTAATTATCTTTGGTTATCGTGTAACTAAGACCGGTTACATTGTGTACAAAAATTGTATAATATTTATATAGATATCTCTGAATCTTATCTATCTATCATCACGCCTTTTTGTCCCAAGAGGGGTAGGCAGAGACAATCAAATACCATTTGTTACGACCCTGACTCTTTCGCTTCTTTTATATTCATCTTACCTTTCATACATGCTCGGCGATTGTGTGTACTTTTAATATTTCCATCGATCAATACATTTTTTATATGTTCAATAAAAGTACACCTAGGTCGTCCTCTGCCAGCATTTCCTTTCACTTCAGCCATATAAACCTTTTTCTAATTCGAATGTATTTTATGTTTGTTACCTCAGAACTTTCCGAACCGATTTTGATGATTCTTTTTTATTTGAAAGCTAGTGCTTCCTTTTTTTTAGTGAAAATTGGTACAGTAGTTTTAAATAGTATAAGTCAATTTTTGTCATAACTCGAAGAAATGCAAAGCTGATTTCGATTATTTAAATTTGTAAACTTGTGATTTTTGAAGTCGGTACACTTTTTTTTAAATTAAATTTCTTCTTTCAACGTGTCCCAAACCAGCGTAAACTACTTTTCTTTATTTTATTCTCTTCTGCACAATAAACTGATGTTTAACAATTACATACAATTATGAGTGTATGAATTCAAAATGAATATAGGAGACTTTCCGTCGTTCTGTCTGGTTTGCAGGATCTTAGGCCGATTTATTAAAATTCTATTTTATTTTTTTATTTTTTTTTCATTTTTCTTCACGGGTTGCCTTACAGCTCCCGATACCGTGTTACGGTTCCAGGGTACCCAGCGGAAGACCAAGTCTCCCTCGTTTAGCCGATGGTATTTGTGAGTATTCCAACCGTCTTCCAATTCTACGACGAAATTTTTATTATTTCTTACTTTTCAGTGCATATTTTTGAAGTCGGTACACTTTTTTTTAAAAGGTTTATCTTAGTAATTTTTGAAAATCGCAATTTTCAGATGAATTTCACGTTTTGATTCAAAGTATAAGTAAGTACTGTAACACGCGACACATAACGAACCTAGGCTATAGTGACAACAATTTAGTTAGCAACAGTACCTCAAGGCTACCTGTTCATTACCATAGGAAGTCATAGTACTGTAGCACGCGATACTCTACCATTACACTTATATCGATCGATGGGTTATACTACTGTACTCGTTACTCACAGGTATTACACTCTTCAGTGATATGCATCTATTAGGATCTAAACCAATATATTACATTTAAGTAGGTATGTCTCATTTAAAAATTAATATCAAGATGACATATCTATCTAGCTATCTATCATCACGCCTTTCATCCCAAGAGGGGTAGGCAGCGACAATCGAATGTCATTTGTTACGATCCTGACATACCTCTTTCGCTTCTTTTATATACATCATATCTTTCATACATGCTCGGCGATTGTGTGTACTTTTTATATTTCCATCGAACAATACGTTTTTTATATGTTAAATAAAAGTACATTTCAGCCATATAAACCTTTTTAGTCAATCTTCATTCATACTTTTCTTCATTTTAGTCACAACATCATCTTTCACTCTGCATTCTTCTCTAATGGCATCGTTCCGGATGCTGTCAATACGATTTAAGCACCTAATATTTACTTTTTTTTTCTTTCTTCACGGGTTGCCTTTACAGATCCCGAAACCGTGTTACGGTTCCAGGGTACCCCCAGCGGAAGACCAAGTCTCCCTCGTTTAGCCGATGGTATTTGTAAGGCTATACCTAACGAGTGGCCAGTTCTGTTGACGTATATTTAGATGGAAAAGCCTCTAAGTGTGGTTTGTCGGATTATGTACATAAGTTTTTTATTATAAAAACCCATTGATACAAGGCCGGGATCCGGGATGAAACCCGGGGTCTGCCTTTTTGACTAGGCAGTTAATACCAGACTTTTAACCACTCGGCCACCGACGCACGCAACTTGTAACGATAATAGAGTAGCAGTGATGCTGGCTTGAAGTCCCTTTTGTCCATTTAGATATTTAACTGAAAACACAACGCCTCGTCCCCTCTGTTTTTTTCAGTACCTTTTTAATATAAGACTGTAAAGTCTCGCGTGTAAGCGGTACTTAGACAATATTAAGTCTTCACGGACCTCCCCCTCCTTCGTTTCCTGACATTAAAGATCCCCTAGGTGTAGGTAATGTTATTAAAAACATAATGACAGATGTGAGACGAAAGAGGTGTTTCAGGATCGTAACGAATATTATTCACTTACTCTAAGTAAGATAAAGGGCGTGATAGTAGATAGACTAAATGCTACTAATGATTCTCATCCAAATAAGTTTAGTAATAATGACATTTGACAAGTTCTTAAATCCACTATGTAAACATTTTTCGAAATTCAAGTGGAAATAAAGGAGTATTACAATGGGGATAAAAATATTTTTCCAGTGCATCATGTGACGTATCAAATGGAAATAAATATAATTTCAAAATGCATAGTTTAAATTATTTTAAAGAAAATATACAAAAATTGAGCTTTACCGAAAGTATAAAACACTAGCGGACTCGGCAGACGTTGTCCTGCCCAAACGTTGGCTTGCCTGCACTACTCCTACCCCTACCCTACCCCTACCCTACCCTACCCATACCCCTACCCCTACCCCTACCCTACCCCTACCCCTACCACTACCCTACCCTACCCCTACCCCTACCCTACCCTACCCCTACACCTACCCCTACTCCTACCCCTACCCCTACCCCTACTCCTACCCCTACCCCTACCCTACCCCTACCCCTACCCTACCCTACCCCTACACCTACCCCTACTCCTACCCCTACTCCTACCCCTACCCCTACTCCTACCCCTACCCTACCCCTACCCTACCCTACCCCTACTCCTACCTCTACTCCTACCCCTACTCCTAGGCAAAATTAAGTTTCGCGAAGCCGACCAAATTGAAAATCAGTAGTACTAATGATCTATTAAATTACTTAAATTACATTTTGTGACTATTCAATTTGGTCGCGTTCGCGATATTATCACTTTTGTTGAGTGTCGGAACGCGACATTAGATTCTCCAACACGCACGCGAATTTTAAATTTGTGCGGTGACATTAGGAACACATCTACATTGCATAGACAACAATGAGTGCTTTTAATTTAAAATGAACTTTATTGAATAGCAATAAGGTTCAAATTGACTCTGTTATTATGGGAAAAAGAAAAGGGCTGTTTTTAGGGGGTTTTCGGCAATTATTCGAATTGTCTCACCTTTAAAACCTTCCCTGGATATCTAGGAATATTTTAAGACTAAAATCAGCCAAATCGGTTCAGCCGTTTTCATGTTATGTCGTGACAACGGAAAACGGGTTTCATTTTTATATATATAGATTAAATAAACCGGCCAAGTGCGAGTCGGACTCGCGCACGAAGGGTACGTACCATTATCTATAAAAACGGCAAAAAAAAAAAACACGTTTGTTGTATGGGAGCCCCCTTAAATATTAATTTTATTCTGTTTTTTAGTATTTGTTGTTACAGCGGCAACAGAAATCTGTGAAAATTTCAACTGTCTAACTATCACGGTTCATGAGATATAGCCTGGTGACAGACGGACAGACGGACAGATGGACGGACAGCGGAGCCTTAGTAATAGGGTTTCCGTTTTTACCCTATGAATACGGAAACCTAAACAATTGAAATATAGGGCCCTAAACGAAAATCCATGCAACGGTAGAAGTAGAACCCTCTCCACGCCAATTTTTTGCATAGAGATGTAAGTACCTAGGCTACTATTTTTATCCCAGGAAAATAATTTAGTACTTATTTATTCTTATATTTTTTATTTAGGGGTTATTTTTTAAAATTGTGCCAGCGAGGTTTGAAATACAGGCAGGTATTTTTTACATTACACAAAATGTCCACTGACGAATCGCCCTGCCTACCCTCCCTGTATAACGAACCGTGAAGTATCATAATGAGTTGACAACAAGACGTGAACTGACGGAACCTTGAGTGTATTGTGTAACTAACAACAATATACGAGTAGGTATTACATCAACCAGGTGTGAGCTGAGTGGCTGAGACGGCCGCTTGTTCTAACTTTATATCTAAGTACTTGATAACTACGGAATCCTGACTTATTTTATTCACCATTGTATTATGTACAATAAACCAAAATCTATATTTAGTATTGTCTAAAGGCGACTCTAAAAATCATTTTTTTTAATGTATGGATCTTGGATTTTAAGGATCCGTAGCTAAAATACCCCTTATAATTTCGGTCTGTCTGTCTGTCTGTATGTCATATTTTCATCCATCAGTTCTTCCATTATGTATATATACATAACTAGCTTTTGCCCGCGACTTCGTTCGCGTAGAATTAGGACAACTGACGTAAATTATGTAAATAAAAAAATATGACACGTAGGTATCAACTTTTTCCCTATACAAACTTCTACACCCCGTTGTACCATTCCTTAAGGGTCGTTTTTAAAAATCCAAAAATACGTGTTTTATTATTTGTTTTGAAGAATATTTGTACCAAGTTTCAAGTCGATACACGCAGGTAATACGACTTATATATACAAATTTCTACACCCCGTTGCACCCCTCTCTAAGGGTCGTTTTTAAAAATCCAAAAATACGTGTTTTATTATTTGTTTTGAAGAATATTTGTACCAAGTTTCAAGCTGATATCTACACGTAAGTAATACGATTTCCCTATACAAACTTCTACACCCCGTTGCACCCCTCCGTAAGGGTCCTGTTTAAAAATCCAAAAATACGTATTTTATTATTTGTTTCGTAGAATATTTGTACCAAGTTTCAAGTAGATACCTACACAATTTCCCTATACAAACTTCTACACCCCGTTGCACCTCTACTTAAGGGTTGTTTTTAAAAATCCAGAAATATGTATTTTATTATTTGTTTTGAAAAATATTTGTACCAAGTTTCAAGTTGCTTCACGCAGGAAATAAGATTTTACATACAAACGTATTTACCCCATTTAGGGGTTGAATATCGAAATTTCCTTCCTTATTCCTTGTCTACATAATAAAGGGGACCTCTGTGCAAAATGTCAGCTTCCTAAGTCCAATGGTTTGGGCTGGTAGTCAGTGAATCGGAACTTCTCTTTTAATGGGACGAAACATTTTATGAAGTTAATTTAGATGACTGCTTTACCAACCAGACATGAGGTCCAGTTGACTATACGTCCTCCCACTCTAATGTGATTTCAAAAATTTGAAACTGATCCAAATTAGTTTTATCATTTAGACTTAGAAATGTTAAAAAAATAGCAATTGTAGATGAGGCTAATGATCTGGCCTGAAACGAGATATAGTATCCACATGAGAAGTTTCAATAACTTCTCATCACAAAACAAACAACACTTATTATGAAATATGTATTTAGTGTGTCATTAGTTAGTATTCATACTCATACAAGTTGGTGATGACTCGCTGTAACGTCACAGTAGAAAGTTACTACATCAACTAGCAGAACTCTATTATAGAAATGTTATTACTATCATCGCGGCTCAATAACAGAGTGCTAGACAGATTTATTGGGCTGGATCTGTGAGGCTATAACATGCAGATAATTAAACAGATGATCTACATTATTGTAAAATTTTAACCCGTTAGGTTTGTATTTTTGTTTGTAATGAATAAACTCAATGAAAATGATTTTACTAATAAAAAGCTACTATATCTCTGAGTAACATATGCTATATTTTATATTATACGAACATATACACGGGCGGAGCCGGGGGCGGAAAGTCTTAGTCAACATATAGTGCGGTTATTGTGTACAAACGGGAACATAGAGGTCATTGTACAGTCGTCGGTTCAGGGACTGTGCGATAAACTGCATGATGCAGCTGCGGTCTAATATATAGTGTTGACGTTAGGTATGTACCTACCTGCCTACAGTAGGTGTTGTTTACCTTGCTAAATATACCTAATCTGAAATATAGCTAATTAAAAACCGTGCACAAAATAATCTAAGAAAACTGACACAAAATTAGACGCGCGGTTATTCACATTTAACAATCAAATGACTCTATCACCTGGTGTAAAACAATATAATGGCGAGTCTATGAAGAAAGGGAAAGTTTTTCACATTTTCGCTTTTTTCACTTTTCTATATCACAACATATAAATAGGAATAAGGTCGGTAACAGTGTCCACTTGACGACAGTTGTCCATATTGAACAGAACATATAGCAAATAATTATTATTTGTTCACGGGTTGCCTTTACAGCTCCCGAAACCGTGTTACGGGTTCCAGGGTACCCCGCTGGAGACCGAGTCTCCCTGTTATTTGTGAGGCTATCCCTACCTAACGAGTGGCTAGTTCTGTTGAGATATATTTAGATGGAAAAACCTCTAAAGTGTGGTTTGTCGGATTATGTACATAAGTTTTTAATTAAAAAAACACATTGGTACATGGCCGGGATCCGGGATCGAACCCGGGTTCTCGTCTTAACCACTCGGCCACCGACGCACCTAATGGACCTAGATGTGTCACTTCTTTAACAAACGTAAATATCTGTTATTTTTAGAAGAAGCTGCAGGAGTCGATTAGAACACATATTCCTAAATAAAATTGGTGCTTATCTTTTTTTTGAAACGAGCAGGAATTGAACTCGGGGCCTCCCGGTTTCAATACAACGCTCTACCAATTAGGCTATCGACTCCTTCTTTTGCTTTTTTAAATGCTGTTGAGAGAATCAACCACATATTGGGCTGATGAAGCCATCACAGATAAAGCATACTTAGATTCCTAGTTATACCAATTTATGTTCTACCCTGTATAGAGGTTTTCATAACGACGACAAAAACAAGAGAGCAGACTTTATGACATTTCTCTCCCATGAATAAATATGTAGTTTCATACATTTTTTTCATACATTTCTGTTTATTGTATTCTGAAAACGAGACTTAATATGCCTTCAGAAAGCTGGTCACGAGCACGACTCGCGCTGTTCATATGAATACTCAACGTTTATGTGCACGGTGCACCGCATTGTTCCTCACATTTTATATGATCGTTTAAATGGAGAGAAACCTCCTCTATAAATAATACAGCTTTATACTTTACTGGCTTCGCCCGTGGATATTTACGAAGTAAATAAAATATAGCTTATTATTTAGAGATAAAACATTGTGAGAATCGGTTCAGTTATAGTTTGAGAGATTACACCTTACATCCAAACTTACATATTAGTATAGATCGAAAAGTTAGTAATACAAAAAGTTGAGAGGTGGCATGGCAACTGTCAGAGCTTCATTTTGAGAAGTGTGGACACCGGCATTACGTGCCCTCACATGTCTTCGGAAACATAAAATGCAATGAAATTTATATTATATACTTACTAGAAGCAAGACCAGTATACCTCTTTCCCAAATAAGTGGAAAGAAATGGAATAGTAGTATTCAAAATACTATACCAATTACGGGAATGAAACCCGCAACATCCAAGTATGATTGAGTAGAAGGCGTAACTAATATAAAGTCGTGACATCACGGCGCAGGCTCAGGTTCAAGGGGTCGCCAGATATGAACCGGTTAGACGTCGCACTCGCACGTACTCGTAGTTAACCTCTGACACTCGCAGCTCGAAATAGCCGCGCCATTATTTGTTCCTCTTGTAACTAATTTATTGCATGCGATATGAGTGCGGACTGGAGATAATATTGCTCGCTCATAGAGCCGATGTTAATGTAAGATACCACAGGATATATAGAAAATAGGTACCATTTTGTGAAGGGGTGAAATTTTGTTGTTACTTGTTTCTCAACCGAACTTCAAAAGAAGGATTCTCAATTTGTCGGAATCTTTTATGTTTTTTATGTATGTTCCCCGATTACCGATTTGGAAAAAAAATTTTGTTTGAAAGGGGATAACTTTCCAAGTGGTCCCATGGTCATCAGGTCAGGATCTGATGATGGGATCCTGGAGATATCGAGAACTCTTCAAATTTTATAGGCACACTTGAAGCTATTTGGGTTTTTTTATAGTGACATGTGCATTTACTTTCGGAAAGCACATTTTGGTTTTGAAGGCGGTTTTTTTTTTTCATCAGTAGTGGTTATTACCTTCTTAACCCAACAAAAATGATCAGACTGTTGTCAGATGCGATCTCCGTATTGCCGATCAAAAGATACGTCATCTGCAGTTCTGATACGATAGCGTCTCGGAAACAAAGCTATAGAAATAAAAATTAAATGTTGTTCGTTGGTCAGCGCATCAATTGAGAACAGACTTGGCTTTTTTTTGTATATTTGATTAACAGTTTTAGGGAAAGAATAATTGAAAAAGTTGCTCGAAAAATTTGGGTAAAACTAAAAGTTTCTATACCAGCATACCTGCAAGGCCTTTATGCCTTGTGGTGTAGTCAAAGACACTAGTAACAGTGTAGATTTTTTACCAGTTGTCCATATTAAACAGAGCAACTGGCAATAGAAAATTGGTGCTTAGCATTTTTTTGGAACACACTGAATTGAACCCTGGTCTCCCGGTTTCAAGACAACGCTCTACCAATTAGACTATCGAATTCTTTTTAACCGACTTCCAAAAAAAGAAGGAAAAGGTTCTCAATTCGGACCGTATTTTTTTTTTTTTTAATGTATGTATGTACATCGATAACTCCGCGAATTGTGAACCGATTTTGATGGTTTCTTTTTTAATCGACAGATAACTCTTCCGGATTGGTCCCATTTTTATCTCATAAAAATTGGTTCATCAGTTTTTCAGAAATTTTGAAAAAACTGACTTTATAAGTACATTTTTCTTGATATCTCGATAAAATATGTATCGATTTTAACGACTTATTTTTTTTAAGACATCATAATTTCTCGACATTATCTCACAGACATATGACGACAATCGGTTCAGTAGTTTTTCAGAAATTCAGTAATTAATTTCTGTTTACGGCTGAAATTTATGTATAAGAAAAAGCCTTAGCAACGGTTGCTATTGACACGAAGTTGTCAATTTTCGTGACGATGGTGTAGCGGTTAAATATAATGGGGTGCATAGGATGCACAATAACATGGTTCAAATCACATCCACAGCGGTATTTTTTTTTAATTTTCCATCAATATTTTTTTAGTTGCGTTATTATTTGTCTCTCAATGCAGCAAAATCACTTAAAAGGGTAAAATAAACCTTTTAAAAAAAAGTGCACCGACTTCAAAAATTTGCACTGAAAAGTAAGAAATAATAAATATTTCGACGTAGAATTTGAAGACGGTTGGTGCCAAATTAGAAACAACTTACTTCCCAAATTCACTAATCTAGACAATTCATTAGGAACCTACGATCATCAGTACATACAAACATAGATAATATTGAACAGATCTTTATCTTCTTAGATGTTTACTTAGTTTTGTATCCTAATTTGGCACCAACCGTCTTCAAATTCTACGACGAAATATTTATTATTTCTTACTTTTCAGTGCAAATTTTTGAAGTCGGTGCACTTTTTTTTAAAAGGTTTATTTATATGGAATTTTTGTATGAACTCACGACCATAATAAGGGATGAAAATTTATTATGGGCTTCACGGAGGACGTCGGGGCGGAAAGCTAGTTTAAGAATATTTTATCCCTTCCGTTTGTCCCACACTAATTACATGCTGCAATTATATGTAATTAAAATTGCTTTCTAAAGATTGATTTAAATTTTATGAAGCCCTGAAAGTCCTCAATTTATCGCGTATTTTAACCGACTTTGCGACTCAAATTATTTTAATATATTTACTAATGTACAATTTTTTTTCGTTTAATTGATAGATCATTAAAATTTCATGTATATTAACTGCAACTTACTTTTTTTAAATAGTTTTTGTATGATACTCACACATCCGAAGTCCGTTTCGGGTATTATTGCAAGATAGGTTTTGTTGAGAAATCGTACGTACTTTCACATGTTTCTGGTACGTGAATCCTATTCAATCTTAACTTATCGATTTTAATAGCATTCCATCTCGCTTACATCTTTCTAAAGAAATATCTACAAAATAGGTCGCGCTTAAAACTGAGTTCGTTGCGCTGTGATGCGCAACCTTAAGAGGATGACTCAAAGCAATATCGTTGGAATATTCCATGCAAATCGAAAGTGTTTATTGACAATAAAACCGCACTGTTGTGTAATATGGCAACACCACTACCAACAATACCAACAGTACCAACATCAGCCGCCAACAACACGTCGGACGTCGGAAGGCCACTCGACTTTACTTAGTCGAGTATAAAATAATATTTATTGTGCATAGGTAGGTACTCATTCTACAGACTTGTCTTTGTGTTCAGTGGCGGCGCTAGACCAAATGTAGACGTCGGCGACTACAGCTTTGTGAGGCCTCTTTAATTTCCCAGTCAGAACAAAAACGATAAATAGATCTATTTCATCTCAGAAAATAGGCAAAAGTTTGCGAATCGTCGTTTTTTACAGCATAACATTCCTGAACTTTTCTTCTTACGACTCCCAAGTCAAAATCGTCAATGACTATTTTACCACTAAGGAGTCTTCTCTTACGGTACGATAATTATTACGTTGTTGTCTGTGAAAAAAAGCAGGAGAGTGCGAATTTTGTAAATTTTTTAAACTTTTTTGCGAGGCCCCCACAGGCGCGAGGCCGCCGGCGTCCGCCGACGTCGCCGACGCCTAGCGCCGACACTGTTTGTGCTAACCGGTTAACGCTAATATACACCTTCATACTTGTATCCTACTGAGGCAGGCACAATTATTTACATGGTCGCACTGGTCGCCTTCCTCCTCTTCATTCTGAGTGTTGTAGCATGATACATAATAGCAACTATTTACTTTCAGAAAGGTATACAATCTTTCTCTAAAGTGTTACTCTATGTTTTTTCTTTGATCACGTTTGCCTTACAGTTCCCGAAACCGTGTTACGGTCCCAGGGTATCCAGCAGAAGACCAAGTCTCCCTCTTTTAGCCGATGGTATTTGTGAGGCTATACCTAACGAGTGGCCATTGCAGTTCTGTTGAAGTTTTATATTTAGATGGAAAAATCTCTAAGTGTTGGTTGTTATTTATGTATTTTCCGTGATACTTATCATAAATTTGTAAGTTTAATGTAGGCTCTAGTCTTGCATTTTTTTCAGATTTACACCTTAAAAAGTAATAGTTGACAGACAGACAGTCACGCGAGTGTTCCTATAAGTATTTCGTATTGTTTGTTTTCCACCGTAACATCAACAACAGGACAGCAGTATTTCATGGAGTCTCTGCCGCCTACACTTCACAGACTTATAGTCGTAATCATGTTTGACAATAGCGAGTGTTTGTTCCTTGTGTTGCAAGAGTCGAGGTTGCTAAGTATTAATATAGATACATTATATATTCCTATCGTGTTTGTGTCGGTATCCACTGTGCTCGAACTGTCGGAAAACACTTTGCTAACAAACTGTTCAGGCTTCAGCTTTAGATCCTCATAATTGTTGCTAATTCAGGATTAACAACCTCAGAACACAACATATACCCACTGAAATATACTTTTGGGTAATTTAAATGGCATTAGTGTATTTCAGAAGATATGCTTCCATTTACATGAACAAATCGGCGACAGATGATCTTTATAATAAGTGGAAAAGTTATCGCAATTAATGTCGAAACAAATGGGTAATATGTTTCATACAAACAAATGTATAGTACATCGGAAGGGCCTCTGTTAATACTCTCTCAAGGGCCCAACTCCCAAAGTGTTGCTTCATCGGTCAGTATACTCGGTGCTCGCTGCTCGGTGCTCGGTGCTCGCTGCTCGGTGCTCGCTGCTCGCTGCTCGGTGTGCATCAAGGTCTGACTGTTTTGTTGTGTTGACCTTTTGGTATAGTAGTCGGTACTTGTCTGTGCTCGACGAACGTCACCAGGGCAGAGTAACCTACAATCCAGTTTAGTTTTAGGATCCTATTTATCAGAATTTTAATTATATTGTGGCGGCACATCGCGTCGATAGATGTCGCACCGTTACTATCTCATTGAAACCTGTATCGCGCCATTGAAAATATTTAATAGATTGGCATATATGCAACTTTCCAACGATGTGCGTTGGGGAGTATTCCTTTTACTCATGATCGTTGGATTGTTATATGTAGCCATTTCTATAATATACTTATGTACATAATCCGACAAACCACACTTCTATCTCAATAGAACTAGCCACTCGTTAGATATAGCCTCACAAATACCATCGGTTAAACGAGGGAGACTTGGTCTTCCGCTGGGTACCCTGGAACCGTAACACCTGGTTTCGTGAGCTGTAAGGTAACCCTTGAAGAAAAAAAATATATATATCAGAAGATCAATTTGCTCCTTGATTTTTTTGTTAAGGTCGTTTTTTAGGGTAAGACTCCACTGTCCGTCCGTCTTCTATCTCATGAACCGTACTGATAGTATGATGTATTTCTGTTGCCGCTATAACAACATAATACTAAAAACAGAATAAAATAAATATTATTTAACAAAAAACAATGGTACCTACGGAACTCTTCGTGCGCGAGTCCGACTCACATTTGGCCGGTTTTTTAAGGATTTAGTCATAAATATTGTTACAACTTACGAAACCCTAATTTTTTTCATAATTTTGGAATATAGTAACAAACTCTCAATTTCTCTATATAATAAAAACCATTTCATTTATAATAAACGCCAGCTGAGAACTGAATCCAGCCCCTCCCCCTGAAAACCCAGCTGCAACGATTACAGTTAATTTGTATAAAACAAAACAAATTTCAAACATTTAATATAGGCAGAGAAATATTAAATCACTCGAGTGTAAATAATAGCGCGCCAAAAACGGTATTTTAGTCACGGACCATTTCCCCTTCGTTGGCAAAAAAAATCAAATTAAAAAATCTGCTAAAGACACCTAGGATGGAAGTGCCACCGAGGGAGTCAAGTGTCACAAACACGGGACCAAACAGTCCTTAAATATTATTGTAGATTCGTGTTTTAATATTAAACCTTACTACGATACTGTTATTGTTCAAATTACAATGCAGAGAGTACAAAGAAAATTAATGAAATCATCCTAGTTAGGCTAGTTTATAGAAGTTACCCGTTACAAAAATGACACGAACTGTACCTATCTAATTTTAGTATAAGTACCATACCTATTTTGAAGGTGATTTGATTTGAAAATGAGATGACCAAAAAATAGACAATCCTCTATTTTTAACCGACTTCCAAAAAAAGAAGGAGAAGGTTCTCAATTCGGACCGTATTTTTTATTTTTTTTTATGTATGTATGTACATCGATAACTCCGCCAGTTGTGAACCGATTTTGATGGTTTCTTTTTTAATCGACAGATAATTCTTCCGGATTGGTCCCATTTTTATCTCATAAAAATTGGTTCATTAGTTTTTCAGAAATTTTGAAAAAACTGACTTTATAAGTACATTTTTCTTGATATCTCGATAAAATATGTACCGTTTTTGACAACTTATTTTTTTCAAGACATAATAATTTCTCGACATTATCTCACAGACATATGACGAAAATCGGTTCAGTAGTTTTTCAGAAATTCAGTAATTAATTTCTGTTTACGGCTGAAATTATGTATCAGAAAAAGCCTTAGCAACGGTTGCTGTTGACACGAAGTTGTCAATTTTCGTGACGATGGTCTAGCGGTTAAATGTAATGGGCTGCGTAGGATGCACAAGCACATTACAAGGTTCAAATCACATCCACAGGGGTATTTTTTTTTAATTTTCCATCAATATTTTTTTAGTTGCGTTATTATTTGTCTCTCAAGGCAGCAAAATCACTTAAAAGGGTAAAATAAACCTTTTAAAAAAAAGTGTACCGACTTCAAAAATTTGCACTGAAAAGTAAGAAATAATAAATATTTCGTCGTAGAATTTGAAGACGGTTGGTGCCAAATTAGAAACAACTTAGTTCTCAAATTCACTAATATAGACAATTCATTAGGAACCTACGATCATCAGTAGGTACATACAAACATAGACAATATTGAACAGATCTTTATCTTCTTAGATATTTACTTAGTTTTGTATCCTAATTTGGCACCAACCGTCTTCAAATTCTACGACGAAATATTTATTATTTCTTACTTTTCAGTGCAAATTTTTGAAGTCGGTGCACTTTTTTTAAAAAGGTTTATGTATTCAGGAATCCTGAAAGATGAATTGAACTAAGTACTTAACCTTATGTAATTGAAGACTGACAACTTTTTACTTAATTTCTGAAGTGCACTTTTGACCGGTTAAAATGATTTTCATGTTTAATAAGAGCCAGCTAAGACAATCCGAGTCGAGAGCTGAAACATTTCACATTGTCTTTAATTAGAGAAATATGCTAAATAGAAACGAGAATTTACTTTAAAGTTAATGCGTTAAAAAGGAAATTAGAGGAAAACAAAGGCATTTTAGAAGCTTAATAGATGAGGAAAGACGACATAAAGAAAACTCATTTAGTCGAGATTTTTTTTCATTATAGCTGCTGATGTTCCCCTACCAAGGAGGCTGAGGGAATAAGTAAGGGTAACTACATCTAGGGCAGGGCAGTCTTTATACTTAAATATATATACATATTATAAAACATAGTCCCTCGTCGCGTCTGTCTGTCTGTTTGTGATCTTCTGATTTTGTTGCGGTTTTCATTATTTGATAGGTTCATTCACCTGGAAGGTTTACGACTATTTAATGTGGACCTATCATGTTTAGCCCCAGCTGGTATTCATGGTGTAGGTATGCTGTCTAATCCATCAGAGATATAGCAAAATTATACATTGAACCATACATACATAGGGTAGAGTAGAGTAGAGAAATAACCATTTGGCTACGTAATCTTGTAAAGGCTGACTTACCAATACCACCTACCAATTTTTTATGATTAATTATTATTAGATTTCATTGATTCTGATAACCTACGATCATGAGTTCACGCGTACTCTATTAGGCGTTTTTATACAGATTTATTTAGTTTATTTCTAGAAAAATACAATAAAATATATCTACTATGCTGTATACATATAAACCTACTTATTTAAAAAAAATCGAGATCGCTGCCTTCTTGGAGAGTGCCCATAAGGCTGGCTGCGTTGCCACGTTGCGATACTGATTCTTTGAGCCAAATATGAGCCAGCTCTTTGGTCGTGGGACACCTCTCTACCAGTCTTTGTTTGGCTATTTCTTTATAGAGGTGTCGTGCGTTAGGTCCCCACGGACCCAGTGTTTCCACACCAAACGCCCCAAATATGTATTCTTCAAGAAGGGGTTTTTTATTTTCCCTTTTCTCAAAATGTCACTGATTTGTTTTGTCAATTTTCGGACCCTACCTAAGGAAGGATAAAACAACTTCTGTCTCATCTCTATATAAGCTAGTTAGTCTCTGAGCTTGTCGTTCCCAATGTAGGTCACTCTGATAATAGCGCCCACGGGAACATAAACAGAAATACACAACCAATTTAATTATTTAATTATATTTATAACCTGTGATCTACTTGGAACATAAGGAAGTTATTTAAGTATACAGGACTTACATTGCTTACTCAGTGTGCCTATGGAGATATACAGGATGGAATTTAAATACAAAAGTCGCTTGACTCAGCCGGGAGTCAAACCTGATAAAATGTTAACTGATAAAAGGAGCAAATGATCTGTAAGAAAAAAATTGCATCTTAAATTTGATGGTTGTTTTACAAATAATTTCATATAGCACATAGATTTTTTGCCTCCTGAAAAATGATATGACTGAAGAATCCTGCAACATCCAACATTTTGACCAAAATAAAACGTAGCTCTATGATTGAAAAATTCTAGCACTATGTAGAACTGTTTTTAAAATAAATCTAGATGTTTTAAGAATTTATTTCGTTCTCATAGAAAAATCTAAAAAATCTAGATATTTCAAAATCATTCAAAAGATTTAGAGCAATAAAATTAAAATCTGATATTTTTTGCTATTTTGTAAAAATTTTAGGACTTATTTAGAGAAATAGATTGTTGTATAATTTTTTAATAGTAGGTATATATAATTTCTTTTTTGATTACCACATTTGCTGGGAATCTGCAAAATATCGGAAACGGAAATGTTTTGGTAATGTAAAACTATTTGTATTATTGAACTGTATTATTCTGTAACTGTGAAACTGAAATGTATTATTTCAGATTGGTAGCGAAAATTAAATTTCAAAAATAATGCGTATACAGATAATATTCAATACTGTGGCCTTAGTGATTTTCTGAATAAAATAAGTTCTTAATTTTTTTTTCTTGAGGCGACAAAGAAAATGTAGAAAGCATATACATCTACCTAATTGTCTAGATATCTTCAATACAAACAAATATTGTACATATTATTGTCGTAATGGATCATTTTTAACTGACATAAATCAAAAGTAGGTACCCATGGGTACCCAGTACAATTTATGAAAGTATGTAAAGGTTCTGTAGAAGAGTAGGAACTGACCATTCATTAGGTAGCCTCAGCCTTGACATGGTTACATTTTTTTGCAGCGCCATTGAAAATGTGGCTACGTGCTTGCTTCTTACTCCAACACCGATAAATCCTGGATCCCCCGTGGTGTTATCATCGCTTCGTGACTATTTTATCCCAGTTAGATGGAAGTCGGGGTCATTAATTATACCTAGATACATAAACTACCACGATATATTATGAACACTAAAAGATATTTCGAGACGTATTGAAGTTTTTGTGATCCACTTGGAACAGTTTTGAGGAAATACTCCAATTGATTCAACGACTGAATTATGATAGTCGCTTAGTCGCTAGCTATCGGAGTGCGGAGTGCTCTCTACTAATATATTATGCAGATTTTAAAATAGATTACGTACGTACACTGTGTTATTTGTTTTGAAATTCTTGAGGCCGTGGAAACATTTCTACTATTTCCGTTTAATAAGTATTTGAAGATGTGAAAAATGCATTAAACATAAACACACAGCTTTAAATTAAAGTCAATGAATATTAAGGATACATTTAGAGTCTGTACAGCTGCCAATTGACGCTCGTATCTGCTTCAAAAGAGACATTGTTGACGACATAGAATAAGGAACGATGTGCACCAATAATAGTCTAGTGACGATCTTGGTGATATCTCTGACGTACCTCACTGACCTCCACCAAGTATAATACTAAGTTTACATGTAGCCTATGTCAATGTTCCGTCTCCCACTAGACCTCTCCCTAACGACAATTATTGCTATATGATCCCAGCGGCACTACACCTATCTGTCCGCTTGACTGTAATTAATGTGTGTGTTTTGTATAATACCACGGGACATAATAGTGATTTTTCACATTTTTTCAGTGAGCGAGAGAAATAATATTTGAGTACGTTTCCTAAAAATGTGTCGCGAAAGTTCAACATTTTGATTAAGTACCTTGTTTTTTTGTAAGCTTTTGAATGTTATATTTTTGACATCTTTGTGTACGCAAATGACAACCGACTGCATACATATATTAATGACAGTGTCTTGTGTGTTGTGTATGAGCATGTCATACATATATTATATTACATATATTAGTCAACATACTTTCTATACTTTATCCTACTACCTGTTTACTTTTAAATTCTAAATTTCAAAACATTAATTACATATTTCAATAAAAGATGGAGTTGGTATTTGTAAAACTAATAGCTACTTTTTAGGGTTGCGTACCCAAAGGATGACAACAGAAACCCTATTACTAAGGCTCTGCAGTCCGTTCGTCCGTCCGCCAGTCACAGGGCTGTATCTTTTGAACAGTAGGTAATAGGTAGACACTTGAAATTTTCACATATAGTGTGTAATTAAAATATCAAAATGAGCACTATAATCAATATCGTGGGAAGTAGAGCATCTCTAACAAGTTCTGATATTACTATAAAAACAACTTGATATATCATCATTTAAACTATCACGTAATTAACCGACTTCCAAAAAAGAAGGAGAAGATTCTCAATTCGGACCGTATGTTTTTTTTTGTTTTTTCGATTACTCCGCCAGTTGTGAACCGATTTTGATGGTTTCTTTTTTAATCGACAGATAATTCTTCCGGATTGGTCCCATTTTTATCACATAAAAATTGGTTCATTCGTTTTTCAGAAATTTTGAAAAAACTGACCTTATAAGTAAATTTTTCGTAATATCTCGATGAAATATGTACCGATTTTTACGACTTATTTTTTTAAGGATATAATAATTTCTCGACATTATCTCACAGTCATATGACGAAAATCGGTTCAGTAATTTTTCAGAAATTCGGTAATTTGTCTGTTTACTGCTGAAAATTATATCAGAGAAAAGCCTTAGCAACGGTTGCTATTGTCACGAAGTTGTCAATTTTCGTATCGACGACGGTGGTCTAGCGGCTAAGGATGCACATTGCACATGGTTCAAATCCCATCCACCGCAGTATTTTTTTTTAATTTTCCATAAATTTTTTTTAGTTGCGTTATTATTTGTTTCTCAGGGCAGCAAAATCACTTAAAAGGGAGAAATAAACCTTTTAAAAAAACCAACCGTCTTCAAATTCTACGGCTTCTATTAGCTAAACTGTTTGACCACAGATGTAGGTGCTTCTTTCGGGAAGCAGTGACGAGTACCTACCTCCATAGAAATAGTACCGATAGTACTTTACGGTGCTTCGTATGTAAACCTTTCAATCAATTGTTTAATTGTATTTGTTGTTATGATTGTATTGTATTTGTTATGATTTATTTTGAAAATTTCGGGGGGGGGGGGGGGGGCATGGGCGTGACGATAGATAGATAGATAGATATTTATTGACAATGTCTCAAAAGTACATGAACTATTTCGAAAATTAGCTCTACGAACGCGAACGCATCCGCATAAAACTGTTTTTTCTGAAGACACTTAAAAAGTTTATCTCAGTAAAAGTATCCCAGTCAGGAATTCAACCCAAAACCTTCCAGTTTATTTCCGCTTTATAATAAAGAATATATATTATCGCCTCTTACTCGAACAAGAACTAGCAGCTGCGTTTCAATAAATCAAAAAGAAAATGTTAAAAATTCTGAAAGCTCTTTCCGAGTTATTCATTAGAAATAGTCGAGCTCGCTCCGCCCGTGTAAGTTATAGTTGTATATGTCTAACTAACATTTCAGCAGCCGATATAAATTCCTGAAGACTCAAGTCGTGTAAATATTGGTGACCAATAGGTATATTTAAATGAGTGCCAATGACCTGTTGGTACCGGATTGTCGTTTGTGGGTGGCCAGAGGTGGGGAAGTATATAATGAATTTACTTTTATTACGTGATGTATATGGGTTATCATTTAATTTGAATGTCTTGGCTCCGGCTTTAACATTATTTTAGAAGCTTAACTTCTAGACTATTTTATTGTATGGGTGAACAAACCTATTGAACTAATTATATTTGGTTGCAACTAGACGCTGCTCACGGGTTCGTCTGTATTTTAAAATTATATTTTCAATTTTCTTACCTTTCATTGTGAAATATACAGTGCAGTCAATGGAAACTTCACAAATAGAGGGAATTCTATGCTATATTTATTTATCTGTATCGATATAATGGAATGTATTTTAATCGCTGAAACTTTTGTAAAAAATAATATACTTAGCAGTTTTGGAGCCTGTTCGGTACAGACCAATGTCAATGGATATACCTGTGGGACAGACAGACATACCAAAATTCTGAAATATACATTATTGTTATTTTGAAACCATAATGTATATATGTATTTATTTGTAGATATAAACTATATTCAATGAGCAGTGTGTTTTCGTTCACCTAAAAGCAGACACTCGTAACAGAATCCTAAAAACAACTCGGTCCCAAAATAAAATGTAAATATAATAAAATAATTTAATTTTGAAGCCGAAAGGTGTAACTTTTGAAAGCTCGCTACGTGTAAAGGAAGTTACTGTATATATGTATACCTACCTATATATACTCGCGAGCACGACTCGTCTTCAAACAGGTTTTTTGCAAACTTAATATACACACAATGTACCACATCTGCTTTCCAATATTCACGATAACAATCTGTGTACTGACAATATACGATATTACGAATATTACTGTAGCCTCACGATCAAGGCTTTACTGAAAACAATATTTACAGGCCAAAACTGACTTGACTTTATTCAAAACGATATATTACAAGAAGTATGTCGGAATCGTAGTAAATTGCGTTAGATTATCTCTACCTATCCCTACTGACATAAAGGGCGTGATGGTTATTTCATAGACTAGACACATTTAACTTAGCATTGATCTCCAATGATAACAAAATATGAAAGTATATAAACATTTCGCCCCGGCCAGATTCGTCTATGGAAAATGTTGAAATAAATAAACAACACTACGCTAAATAAAACATAGGTCCATCTGGAATATAGAATGCAGTGAAAGCGAAGTTTTTCAAATCGGTCGAGTGGTTTTCGTGTTTACTTCATACAAAAAAAAAACAAATAAATATAGTGACACGGTGTTATTATTATTTAATCTATGACACTGTCTCTTTTTAACCAATCTTCAAAAGAAGAAGGAGGTTCTCAATGCGTCGGAATCTTTTATGTTTTTTTAATCCGATTACTTGAAGACGGTGGTCCCATGGTCATCAGGTTAGGATCTGATGATGGGATCCTGGAGAAATCGAGAACTCTTCAAATTTTATAGACACACTTGAAACGATTTGGGTTTTTTTTATAAATTGCTTTCAAAAAGCAAAGAAAAGTGTTCAGTACATAATTTTTGAAGTCGTACACTTTTTTTAAAAGGCAATTATATAATATATAGATATGCGGGATACACGGGACCTTGATATAACGTTTCTGCTGTTTACACAACTTTTTATAAATATAATAATTGTCTAATTTATATATGAAGCAATATATAACTCCATTATGTTGGCGCCAACATATTGTTAGACGCGCTCTCAACGAACTACCGGAGATCTGACGTGCAACATTCTTAGTGTGGTTCCTTATCATGAAATATTTACTGAAAATGTTTACAAATACCGGCACTGGCCACCCACTACATATACCATGATATAATTAATAGTTTATAAAAAAAACTAAAAAACACGCACACTTTCCATCTCTTGGCTCTTGGTACCAAATTATGGTATTGTTATCCGAATTATATGCACTTGCAAAATCGATACGACAATTAGAAGTTGGTTAAATTTGACTTCCGATATTTGTTTACATACATAGTTACTGAGCTCCCGAAACCGGGTTACGGTCCCAGGGTACCCAGTATAAAGGGTATAATAAAAGGAGAAGAATGAGCTATATCAGGCAGGATCGTAGCAAATGGCTAAAGCAAAAAAAAACATGGGATGTAATAAATTGAAAATTAATTTTAAGAAACAAGAGAATGTTAGCTGTGAAACCCTAAGTATAAATCCGGCTGAAACCGGCTGATTAGTTGCTATATAAAATAAAGTACGTAGCTATAATACAGTGTATTTAGGAGTGTGTTGCTTTCAAAATGTAAATCTCGACATAGTGACGGCTTTACGAGTGTTGTGCTACCTTGGGCATCTTGGGTGAAATATACACATTGGAACTACACTTTACCTCTAGTTTACCTCGAGCGGTCAAATTACCTTGTGGATGTTGCCCATGAAGGAAGGACATATTGTGTTCATCTATACATTATGTGACAAAAGGTGTGACATTTCAGGAAACTTGTTACGGAGTTGCGCGGGTGTTATTGTACCCGTTACGGCTTTGCCTGTGGAATTTTAATATCACATCCTCACCCTATCCCATTCTGCTCCCCTCGCAAAAGACCTAGCGTGATGTGTTCTACACATAAACCATCCTTATGAATCTTTATTAAAAACCGTATCAGAATTTTTTGAGTCTATTAATCTCAGACATATTTAATAAACAATTTTATATATATTTATAGATCTCGGCAGGTCGGCAAAGTGACACAGCCAGCCGGTGTGCACTCATTAAAAATGTATTATCTATGTTTGTTCCGGCAAATGAAGTCCAGCCAGGTTGCTTTGTTACCCTTAATGCGGCAATTAAGAACATCTCTGACTATTAGTATTCTTAAATCTTGGCCTGTCGTCATGAATTTTCTATTAAATCTTACAAATTTACATTAATTGATAACCACAGCTGATGATGGTCCTGTCAAGTTCCCATGGAACTTGGCTTGACAGCTCTGACTATACAATAACGAAAGAAACATTCGTATTACTAAATTAATGTTCACAAAAATAATACTACATAGGTACGTAATAAAGTGAACGCAATGGGAGATCAATTAGTTGTGGTTGTTGGTCAGTTTTTTGTGTTTAACTATAGTAAGTGAGTAGTAATTAGTAATGAAGCAATCACCGACCATTAGTCACGACTATTACACGGGCTGACATAGTTTAATACTATATAGTATGGTCGATTGTGCCCTCAAGTGCGCCCTATCTCCCAGGTAGCCATTCTTGGTGTTTTCAATATACACAAAATGTCGAATTTAAGTTCGTTGAATAAAATCGACGATTTAAGGCCCCTAAGGCTCTACGCTAAAACTTCTGGCGACCCCCTAAGGCTCTACGCTAAAACTTCTGGCGACCCCCTAAGGCTCTACGCTAAAACTACGACCTATGTGATTTTAAAGACGTATCATAGTCCTACAATACTAAATCCATTCTTGGATATGTCTGGCTGATCTAACCACGAGCATGAAAGAAAAGATTTAGCAGCTGACGGCATGCTTAAAATAAAATTTCACTAGCAAGAAAAAACAAGAATATTCAGTCCTGGCAATTATTTGTGCCAATTGCCACTTCCTACCTATGCGATCTAACGTTCTTTTCATTAGTGGACATAAAAACTAAAAAGAGAAATAGGCTCCAAATAGAAAATTATTTGATTATTTGCCTCTCATAAAAAGAACGATGTTTCGAAAAATTATTAAAAAATAAACAGGCACAGCCTTCTCACAGATTTTTTTTTATTATAATAAACAGTCACAGCTTTTTAGGACCAACAAACAATTGTCTTTTTAGTTTACCCGCGACCCCCCGAGAAAGGCTTTGCAACCCCCCTGGGGGTCGCGACCCACAGGTTGAAAAACACTGCTCTAGAGTATATTTTGACAACATTGTTATAATAATCTACTTTACCTTAGCCGTTTATCTTTCGCGTCCTTTATATTCATACAACGATCGTTTGTGCTTTGAACAAGTTTAACATTAAATAAGTATATTTGTTTAAACATATGTAATATTAAATCACGTATACGTCCACGTGTACCAGTTTTCAAAAATCAGCTCATAAAACTTATAACAGAGATTGCTTTCAAAAGTCAGTTGGTAGATTGTTGGTGCCTGTGTACACTACACAATGAGGGCAGACATCTGTTAACGTTAACTCTTGGTTCCTGATGTCAAATCAAAATGTTTTCATAGCTTCAGATGTTCTACTGTATATTTATTCACCATATTTAGAGTTCTGCGTATCAGAACCTTCACAAGTTGAGTTGGTCCGTCTGTCTGTCAGATTGTTTACTAGAAAACTACGTGACATGCGAATTTGCATATATAATTTTTCCACGATAGTTTGAATTTTGTTACTACATATTTAAAACTGTTTTTCACAGTTTTACAGATCATCACTAGAATAAAATAGAATCACACAGAAATATTTCAGTATATGTGTTTGTTTACCTTTCTTCATACAAGGTACTTATATATAAAGGTAGGGGGAGAATTGGTGAAGTTATTTTTCTTTTCTGGGAAATATTCTTTTATTACTTATTCGAATGCCAATGCAGAAACCTGTATGAGACTTTTATGACAGCGCGTCGAGCTGCAATAGTACTTTCATGAAAGTTTCAGTAACGAGTGGTCAGTAACAATATTTTTACAGTTCCGCCCAATACGAGGCGTCCTTCAGTGTTTATCTGTCTGTCTGTATGTTAAACAAAATTTTCAGGCTTTCAGAAATAAAAAAATATTTTATTTGTTTTATATAGTTAGGTAGGTACAGTGTGAGGTATATTATAAGAATTAAAAAATATTTAAGTGCCTTTATAAGAATTTTTTGGACGTGTGTTTTTATCAGGTAGATAATCGTAGTGTGTAGGTAGAGAAAATCAAAATCGATGAAATTAAAACCTCTAAAAGCGCTCTTTTTGAAAATCGAGTAGATAGTAGAGTTTTTGGGTCAGATTACATTTTAAATATAACTGAAGGATTTTTTTCACATTTAAAACTTTTTTTAATTATATATATTATTGAAGCCACAATATACTTTAATAATAATAATATAACTTAAAATCTTAAATCTAATCTAAACATTAAAATATTAAATATAATTTAGACATTTTTCCATACTGCTGCCGTACGGAAGCGTGCCCAGAACGCTGGCTGCATTTCCTCGCTGTATTGCCATACTGATCCTTTGTGCGAGGAACGCTCCTGCCCTCTGGTCACCATCGGCCGCGACGATTAGGCGCGTTGACAACTCCTTAAAAAAATCCGTCGCACTTGAGCTCCACGGCCCTAATGTCTCCACTGCAAACGGCACAAATATATAGTCTCTTGCTATATCTATATATTTGCGTCGTTTGAGGGATTCGGCGTTCTGCGCAGCTGAATATAATACTGAATAAAAATATACTGAAGGGATTGTCCTCCATATATAGTAGTGGGTAGAATTTGAGGAGGTAGAATCTGAGAGTGTCGAGTGTATATTGTATTTGATAGATTGCTTCTGCTTCTGCGCAATATGGACACTGTTACTAGTCACACCGCAAGGTATAAACACCGTGAAGGTAGAGATACAACACTATCTATCTATCATCACGCCTTTCATCCCAAGAGGGGTAGGCAGAAACAATCGAATGCCATTTGTTACGCACCTGACATACCTCTTTCGCTTCTTTCTGCCAGCATTTCCTTTTACTTCAGCCATATAAACCTTTTTAGTCAATCTTTCATCCTTCATTTTTTCAAACTTTCAAATTCTACTTTTCTTTATTTAAGTCACAACATCATCTTTCACACCGCATATTTCTCTAATGACATCGTTCCGGATGCGCTCAATAAGTTTTATATCACACATTCTACGTAAAGACCGCATTTCCACTGCATTTATCTTACTTTCATGCTTCTTATTCCATACTCAATTCTCGCTTCCATAAATAAACAACACAAATTTTACATTTGTTCATAATGTAACTAATCAAAGAGATGTGTATGATAGTCTGAATTTCAAGAATCACTGAACATTGTCCAATTATATCATTACTAAGATGAAAAATTTAATAGTTTAGAGAGTATGTGTAAAAAGTAAACGAAAACTACTGGACCGATATTTAAAAAAAAAGCTGTTTTAAAGCTCTATTACTTCATATGGACATCTAGGTTTGATGTATATAGAGTACCTATATACCACTAGACGGTTATACATAAGCCCAGTGAGCAATATGTAGTTGTAACATACGGATCTGTTGTTGATAACAAAGTTGCGTGCACGCATCTACCTACCTACCTATACATGTAGAGCGGGTCGACGACCTGACACACGCATCTACACGACTTGTACTCACTGTGGGGCAGGCTGCACATTACTTGCTCATCGTTAAGGTAGTCATGTGTGTGGATATTCATAATTAGAATAAAATAGTTTTGGATAACGACATTTTTAGAATTAGTATAGGCCTAAGGTTAGGAGCACCAGTAATAGATGTCCGTGTGGAAAAGAGGTTGATCAATTTGGAGCTCACGGACTTTCCTGCCAACGGGAATAATCCGGGAAGACGGTAAGAGACCCGAAGAGACTCTGGGAGCGAGGTCGGGCACTTGTATGGGATGCTACATGCGTGGACACATTAGCCCAGTCTCGTCTCAGGGAAACAGCAATCAAAGCGGGAGCTGTGACGGAAATGGCAGAGTCCAACAAACGGCGCAAATATGGTTCAATTATTGAGGTCCGTGGAGTTCAAATGCCAAAAAGTTCATAAAAGATATAGCCCCTCGATTGATCATCTCTTCTGGTGACAAGAGGGCTAGCTCCTTCCTCGCTCAACGAATTAGCATCGCGATTCACGATTCAGCGGGGAAATTGCAATCCAGTATTCTTGCCACTATTCCACGCAGACCTGGTTTATTTAGTTATTTTTAATGTTTAGATTAGTTAAAGGTTTTTATATTGTTATGTGTTAATTTCATAAATTAATAAAAAAATAAGTATAAATAAAATAATTAGAATAAATAAATACACTTTTTACACAATACAACAAATACACAAATTAGAATAAATAAATACACTTTTTACACAATACAACAAATACACAAATTAGAATAAATAAATACACTTTTTACACAATACAACAAATACACAAATTAGAATAAATAAATACACTTTTTACACAATACAACAAATACACAAATTAGAATAAATGATAATTACACGATCTTTAGTAAGTATTTTTAACCGACTTCAAAAAAGGAGGTGGAGTTTCTCATTTCGTTGGAATCTTTTTTTTATGTAGGTATGTTCCACGATTACTTCAAGACGCCTGGAACGATTTGGATTTGTTTAAAGGGTAGATATAATTTCCAGGTGGTCCCATGGTCATCAGGTTAGGATCTGATGATGGGATCCTGGAGAAATCGAGAACTCTTATTTTATAGGCACACTTGAAGCGATTTGAGTTTTCTTTTTAAAGTGACTTGTGCATTTGCTTTCGGAAAGCACACTTTTCAGTGCATAATTTTTGAAGTCGGTACACATTTTTTTAAAGGCAAATTATTATTTAAGTATTTCAGAAAACGGCTTCGACACATGTTCACGGCCCTTATTATTGACACCAGTAACAGTGTCCACTTTTTGCCAGTTGTCCATATTGAACGATACACTCTTTCAGTAGCATGCGCTCTATATGTATAGATCCGCCGCGTGTTCATCTATTATGTAAATATAAAAGAGCGCCGCATTACTTTGACACGTGTAAGCTCAGAGATATATATTTGGTAACCGTGATTTTCCTCAACCTATTTGAGGGATGAAAGGGTTATGAATGAATTTGTATGGGACGTGTTCACGCATACCAACCTGCTGCTATTTGTTACTGAGGGTTGGTGCTTCTGTAGGTGGAAACGTGTCCAAACATATATTACTTATTTCAATATTTGGAAACCAAAATACATTTCAGCTGCTTTTCAGGGAACCTACCATTATAACAGGCCTTATTACCAACTACATTATTATTTCGTACATATGATGACATACTCTAATCTGGCCAGCGCGCAGTTGTGGTCTTGTGGAGCAAGCAGCATCCAATAGTCGTACTACTGGTTTATTGAACTGTACTAACTACCAATACTACTATATACGCTCTATCATCAACATGATAGCTGCATTATTTACTTAGATCACTTTCATTCCTGAAATTGTCATTGTCGGAGCCTTGACAAAATTTCTGAAAACAGCTTTTTATGCGAAGCATACATCTATCTATCATCAGCATTTCATCCCAAGGAGATAGGCAGAGACAATCGAATGCAATTTGTTACGATCCTGACATATCTCTTTCCCTTCTTTTATATTCATCATACCTTTCATACATGCTCGGCGATTGTGTGTACTTTAAATATTTCCATCAATCAATACATTTTTTATATGTTCAAGTAAAATATATAAAAGTACACCTAGGTCGTCCTCTGCCATCATTTCCTGTCAATTCAGCCATATAAACCTTTCTAGACATTCTTTCGTCCTTAATTTTTTCAACGTGTCTAAACCAGCGTAAACTACTTATCTTCATTTTAGTCACAACATCATGTATATTTCACTCCGCATTCTTCTCTAATGACATCGTTCCGGTAAAAGTTAGAAATGATTAGCAAATATTTAAATATAATGACTGTACAATGATTGGATAAAAATTTAAATAATAACTGAATCACACAACAAATTACCGAATCAAATAACCAATTTTCATTCTAATTTTAGTATAGATTTAAATTATAGCCAAACTATGATGAAACACGAATTACGCGAACTAGTTTACCGCTGTCTACCCTCGTGTGATACTGGGCGTGAGGGGAACAGAGCTCTAGCGCCATACATATAGGGTCGACAGTGGCCTGGGGACGTCCGTCAGAGCGGCCATTAACTAAATTGTACATTTGAATGGTAATAATTGAAGTGTGGAGCGAGCTGCGAGCGGCCGGCGCCGGCGCACACTTTCTATAGCTTTTTAAAGTACACTCGAGTACATAACTCTTACATAATGTAAAGATATTATAAGAGTAGGGACATATAAAAATAGTAGTTTATCTCTCTATTACAAAATCGAATTATACTTCATAATGATATATTATGTTTTATTTACACGCGTCTGTAATATGTCAAACTTCGATACTATAATGTATTACAGTACCGAAGTTTTCATACAAAAACGATATCGTAATGTTTTGCTTTTTTTTTAAATGCAGAAAAGGTAGAGGATATATCTTATACAGCCACATTAAACTCTATGAAAATATTGACACGCGCATGTGCGAGTCTCTTGGCAGTTAACGCGCATGCGCAGTAGGTAACCACGGTCTGCGGTTTGCCTCCAATCTGTCGATTAAGAAATTTATTATTTAAAATACCTATTGCATGGGATTAGATAAAGTAGTGTATGAACGGGCACATAACTTGGAATTAGGTAGTTAACTAAATATTACAAGGAAGAATGACATCACAGACCTATTTAAGCGCATGTTTTCGACACATGAATGGTCCGTGCCAGAATTCGTGCCATGGCTTCCACGTATGTCTGGGTCGAGCATGTTTGGCTGCGCACTTCTAGCCGTCAATTGTTCGGTGCGAACACAGATACATTTATGTGTGAAAAGACTGCTAGATGGCGTTATATGTATATTATATACTGTTATTTATAGTTTTAAGTGTATTTCTAACAACATAAATATATAATTGCTGATAAAAAGTATTCTTACCTATTTATACTTTCCTTCAGAAATAATTGGTGCAAACAAAGAAATATCAGACAAATATCACAGCTATAACAGCGCCATCTATTCGCTTCATTGGACCGGACTGGACTATAATATCGATGACAGATACCTTCATATGTGAAATGATCGCTAGATATCGAAATTTTAATTTTATTTTTTGGGAATTTTGCTGTTTTCTTTGGTGAAGGTGAGCGTTGAGTTGATATTAATCCTCCAGTAATAACCACGCTTGTTGTTCAACTTTCCTTGGTGAACGTGGTGAAGTAATTAGTGTTAATATCCAACTAGAGAACAGGTACAGACCTGCCTATCCTTTTAAATTTAAAAACAGCTGTTATGCATAGTTTTAAGTTTTCACTTCTGTCGGCAGTCCCCATGACTTTTGATGTGTATCAGCTTCCTTTCACTTTCCTGCAATCTGTGGGAGTGATTTCGTGAAAAGGGACGGAAGTGTGTAACAGGAAGCGCGCGCTATTTGATTTGACCAATGAGCGCGCGTGGTGGTAGACTTGGCCGTCAGATGGTACCAAACCAACCCATTTTCCGAGAAGTTGGTACTGTACCAAGGTGAGATGTCAGATGTTACACATCATATTCGACTACTGTAAGACTCGCTCGTTTTTTATATTTTCTAGGTTCTATGTCCTACAATAATAATAGAGCAATAATTGACTACTTACAGTATTTCGCCATAAACTAAAAATATACTAGAGCCATAATGATTATTACAGTAAAGTTTAGATTAATAATTTATGTATCCGAGTGTACTTGCTACTGCTTTCCAAACGTCGCCAGTAGTCTCGACTCTCGACCTAGCAACTAGCAACACCGGTTATGGTGCGTGTTGCTGGCTGCAGCCTATTGTTGTTGTTGTTTGTTATCTAGACCTCCTGGCCTGGTCAAGAGGGCTGAATACTGACTACTCAGCGTGGAATACAGCCAGTGTTGCCTCTGCCTCTGCCAATCAAACACACTTAGTTTGTATGGATGTATGTTTATTACTCAATCTCGCTAGAACGGCTGAACCGATATGGATGAAATTTGGCACAGAGATAGATTATAGTCTGGAATAGCACATAGGCTTCCTTTCATCCCGGAAAAATGTATGGTTCCCGTAGGATAGATTTGTATTTGTTTTTCACGGTATCGACATGATTTTTTGCATAGTGGTAGTTTAGGGGTCAGAGAATGACATAAACTACTTTTTATACCGCAAAAGCGGGCGGGGGAGGGGCAAATAACAGCCACGGGATTATTTATTTTTGGATCTATTTCCACGCGGGTGAAACCGCGGACAGAAGCTTGTTTATATATGTGTAAGTTACCTTCGACTATTTAGGACTGAAGATTGTTCGACAGACTGTAAAATTAACTTTGTTGGTAACTGAAAATTTGCTGAAAAAACTTGTTAACATATCTATACTTACTAATATTATAAAGAGGTAAAGTTTGTAATCTCTCGAACTACTGAACCGATTCTAAAAATTGTTTAATGAATATTAAGCTACGATATCCCTTATTTAGTCCCACGTAGAGACAGACAGACATCTGTACTTATTACATTAAAGTACCAATCCATAGCAGTAACTCACATTACACATCACAACTCGTCGTTTGAAAAGTATTATTACCTACACGATTGTAACTCTGTACACGTGCATATATAGCTACCTTTTATCTTTTTTTCTTTCTTTACGGGTTGCCTTACAGCTCCCGAAACCGTGTTACGGTTCCAGGGTACCCAGCGGAAGACCAAGTCTCCCTCGTTTAGCCGATGGTATTTGTGAGTATATTGTGAGTTCTATTGAGGTATGGTTTGTTGGATTATGTCGGAAACCGTGAGCTGTAAGGCAACTCGTGAAAAAAGAAAAAAAAATAGATAGATACCTAACTAGGAACTTTATGAAACGCCTACTGTTACCACATCCCTGCAACATAATATATAGATGCAGTAATCCAAGTCCCTTTGTCTGTTCTGTCAGTTCTCTTCTCTGTAACAATTTTATGAGACGATAATTGATGAGTTAGCTGTACCATACTAAAATCACACCTCTTAAGTGATGGACAAGAGAAAATGTTTGGTCAACCTATTATATACGTACCTGCACCTACACTACAATTACACACACAGAATCATAACAATATTTATATGGTAAGTGGAATCTAGATAACTATTATGAAACCAGAATTAGGCTTCCTACAGGTGAATGTTCGATGAAACGATCATAGTAAGTAAATACTACATCTTCACCGTCTGTGTCTATGTATAGGTTGCACCTGCTATAATGGTTACTGTTCAGCTCCTTTGGGTCGTAGCGTGATGTTATATATCTATCTATCATCACGCCTTTCATCCCAAGAGGGGTAGGCAGAGACTATCGAATGCCATTTGTTACGATCCTGACATATCTCTTTCGCTTCTTTTATATTTATCATACCTTTCATACATGCTCGGCGATTGTGTGTTCTTTTAATATTTCCTTCGATCAACATATTTTTTATATGTTCAATAAAAGTACATCTAGGTCGTCCTCTGCTAGCATTTCCTTTCACTTCAGCCATATAAACCTTTTTAGTCAATCTTTCATCCTTCATTCTTTCAACGTGTCCAAACCAGCGTAAACTACTTTTCTTCATTTTTGTCACAACATCATCTTTTACTCCGCATTCTTCTCTAATGACATCGTTCCGGATGCGGTCAATACGCTTTATATCACACATTCTACGTAAAGATCGCATTTCCACTGCATTTATTTTACTTTCATGCCTCTTATTCCATACCCAAGTCTCGCTTCCATAAGTAAGTGATGGAACTAAAACAGCATTTTATTGTTATATAGCCTGTAACATTCCTGAACAATTAAGCTATCAAATACATTTTTAATCCGATTGGTAGTTCCAGAGATAATCGCATTCAAACAAACAAAATAAACTATTATTAGTACTTACAGATATCCCACTCAGATATGTAACTACCTGTTTTTTAATTGACAGACAGCCACTTTTATTTGTTTGTAGATATACTTTATTTATTTACTAGCGACCCGCCCCGGCTTCGCACGGGTAGCAGAGCTAATTATGCCTACCTTGCTCCCAGTCGGCTTGACTTTATCCAACGTCAGACTTCAACAATCATCGTCATATTCACACTTTACACAAAATATTGTAACGAGTAGGTACTTAAATCGCACAAATAAATACCTAAACACATCAAGGTCGATAGACGTCTCTAGAAACATCCAGAGAGAATCAAGTACAAACGAAAATGGACCGTATGTGCCTAGCCATAGGTACCAAAATCGGGCGCGGTCTGTGTATAGGTATTTGGCACCGAGCCGCATCAAGACGCGTCTACAACTTTATACAACAATCTCGGCGTTTCTCGAATGTTCGGAGGGCAATATAAACAGAGGATCGTCGCCAGGAGGACACAGTGCGAATCAGAGCGATCAAAGCGAAACAGTGAAGTGGAATTAAGTGCGACTAAGTGTTATTCTAGTGTTTTCATTTATTTAACTGTGTTTTTGTGGTGTTAAAGTAAAGTTTGTCTATTTAATCGGTATTTTAAATCTCTTCGAACCCTAGCTCGTAACAAATTGGTGTCAGGAGTGTGGGATTCAAAAATGCCGATTACACCACGTGACTCGTCGTTATCACGGCGACCCAAAACACGACAAACTACTGCTGGACATCACGGCGAGGAGGTCGACGAGGCTGCTGCTGGAGCCGCCGCTGGTGCTGTTGGGACTGCTGCTGTTGGTGCTGGAGCTGCCGCTGGAGTTGATACGGGTGCTGCGGGTTCTGCGGGTGCTCCTCAGGCATTCGATATGGGGATGCTATTTCGGCTGATGGAGGAGCAGGCCCGACGTCGGGAGGAGCAGACTCGACACCTGTTGGAGGAGCAGGCCCGACGTCAGGAGGAACAGGCCAGGCGTCAGGAGGAGCAGGCCAGGCGTCAGGAGGAGCAGACTCGGCAGCTATTGGAGGAGCAGGCCCGGCGTCAGGAGGAGCAGGCCAGACGACAGGAGGAAGAGGCCAGACGTCAGGAGGAGCAGACTCGAAACCTATTTGAGGAACAGGCCCGACGTCAGGAGGAGCAGGCCCGACGACAAGAGGAGGAGGCCAGACTTCGGGAGGAGCAGACTTGCCGGCTGTTAAAGGAGCAGTCTGCTAACCTTAAGGAGCTGCTTTCAGAGTCACTGGGAAAGGTGACTATGGAGGTGAAGCAGCTACAGAGGGTTACAGACATGCACGAGGAGAGAATCGAAGACCTCGACATTCGTTATGAAGACCTCAAACAGCACTATAAGGATCTCCATAAGGAAATACAGACAAGGATGAGCGGAGAACAGGATACAAGACTTAACGACCGCTACGGAGAGTTGGAGGCACGACTTGACAGCCAATGCGAGAGGCTTCAGAATGAAGTGAGAAAACTGAAGCTGTCCGCTCCTGTTTCTGGAGGCGTCGTCGTCTCCGGCCCTCGAGTCAAGGTGCCGCCGTACGACGGGACTACGTCCTGGACAGCGTACAAATTGCAGTTCCAAACGGTCGCCTTTGCCAACGGCTGGACAGACGAGCAATCTCTGACCGCCTTGACAGTGGCTTTAAGGGGCCGTGCACTATCGGTTCTGGAGGCCTCTCCAGACAGCTGCACCACGTACGGGAGCCTGATCGAGGCAATGGACTCCAGGTTCGGCGACAAACACCTGGAGCACGTCTACCGAGCGCAGCTGAGGGACAGGACGCAACATGCTGGTGAGAATCTGCAACAATGGGCTCTGGAGATCGAGAAGATCGTGAGGAAGGCGTACCCATCTGCCGGACAAGAGTTCATTGCTGCGAACCTCGTTCAAGCATTCATCGACGGCATCCGCAGCATGGAGGTCAGAGCTGCAGTTCGACTGGGCCACCACAGCGCCCTGAAAGATGCACTGGCCCATGCCCTAGAGGTGGAAGCCGTGAGACAGGAGCCTCGTTCTCAGCGATTGCGACAAGTGGCGGAGGAGGCTACTCCAACAACGACACCTGTAGCAGAGAGGCGTAGCTACTTACCCCGCTGCTTCTACTGCCACAAGCTGGGGCACCTTAAAGCAAGCTGCCCGGCGCTTAAACGACAAGGCGCGGATCAACGAGTGCCGAAACGGGACGTCGAAGCTGATGTCCGTGCAGTAACTACGGAGCTTCCGGGAAACGAGTAACAGCCAGAGCCGCGGGGCAGGTACTGGCTGCTCGTGACACAGCCCCCAAAGTTACCATCCAACAAGTTTTCGACGGGAACAGTCTGGTGATCGCCGGCGAGGTCAACGGGACGCCATGTGAGATGACGATCGACACAGGAGCAACGCGTACGGTTGTGAGACCTCAGTTGTTGGGACGATCTACGAGCAGAACCAGACGTCCATCTTCCTGTCTAAAACTCTTCACGGCAACCGGTCAGCCAATACCCGCATACGACGAGCTGCCGGTGACACTCAAGGTGGGTGACGGGGAGTACCCACACACCGTCATCGTGGCCGACATTATAGACGACTGCATTCTCGGACTCGACTTTATGAAGCGGTTCCAGTTTGGCATCGACTTGCGCAACGGTGTACTGCAGTGCGGCCAGGAACAGGTATTTTTGAAAGGTGGTTATGCTGGCTATGTGCGCTGTGCCAAGGACGTCAAACTGAACCCATATTCGGAGACGCTTGTCGATATGGAGTTACCAACTAATGGGGACCCCTCCAATACGAGGTGCTCTATCATCGACCACCTGGAACGTTCTAAACATAAAGGCTGGTTACTCACTCCAACTTTAGTAAACAGCCAGAGTGGACGAGCTGTAGTAAGGGTGACCAACTTCAATGGCGCTCCTGTCACTCTCAATAAGGATCAAGTCGTGGCGAAGTGCGACGAGGCGAATTGGATGCGGAGCTGCACCCAGGGGAAGCTGTCGGCGATGAAAAATAACAGTGCAAACCCCTTGGAACTCGTCGACATTTCGAAGAAGGACTTGTCAATCTCCGAGTACAAACGAGCGAAGGAGATGCTCACTCGTTACATTGACATCTTTAGTGACAGAGATGGGCATCTCGGCAGGACGTCATTGGTGAAACACACCATCAACACAGGCAACGAGTTACCTATACGTCAACGTGCTCGACGAATCCCAGTAGGAAGAGAAGCAGAAGTACAGTGCATGCTGGAAGACATGAAGAAGGCTAATGTCATCGAACCTTCTTTGAGCCCATGGTGTTCTCCGGTTGTGCTAGTTAAGAAGAAGGATGGCAGCACTCGCTTCTGTGTGGATTATCGTCGACTGAACGACGTAACCAGAAAGGACAGCTACCCTCTACCCCGGATTGACGACACCTTGGACAAGTTGAGTGGGAACCAGTGGTTCTCAACACTGGATTTGAAGAGTGGATACTGGCAAGTGGAGATCGATCCCAAGGACAAGGAAAAGACTGCTTTCTCGACCGGAAATGGACTGTGGCAGTTCAACGTCATGCCTTTCGGGTTATGCAATGCTCCCGCTACGTTTGAAAGGCTGATGGAAGTTGTGCTTGCGGATCTCGTTGGAAAAGCTTGCCTAGTCTATCTGGATGACGTCATCATCATGGGACGCGACTTCAACGAGCACCTGGGGAATTTAGAAAGAGTGTTTGCCAAGTTGAAGCTCGCGAACCTGAAATTGCATGCCAAGAAGTGTAGCTTCTTCAAGAAACGTGTAAATTACCTCGGGCATGTAATTACAAAGGATGGCGTAGAAACCGACCCTGTCAAGACAGTAGCTGTACGAGAATGGCCCACCCCGCGGAACAAAACAGATGTTCGGGCGTTTCTTGGTCTGTGCTCATACTACCGCCGCTTCGTATACGACTTCGCGGGAGTAGCCAAGCCCCTACATCGGCTGACGGAGGACAAGCGTTCGTTTCAATGGACTGAGGACTGTGAGAAGTCGTTCCAGGAACTGAAACAACGGCTGTGTGAAACACCTGTATTGGGCTACCCGGACCAAGTCGGCGAGTTTGTGGTGGACACAGACGCAAGTAACATCGCCATTGGAGGTGTGCTGTCACAACGGAAGGGGGACAAGGAAGTTGTGATAGCGTATTTCAGCAAGGCTCTGTCGAAACCAGAAAGGAACTACTGTGTAACCAGACGCGAACTTCTGGCCGTAGTGAAGACGTTACGACACTTCAACAAATATCTCATCGGAAGGAAGTTCAAGCTACGGACAGACCATGCGGCGTTGAAATGGTTACTTCAATTCAAGGATCCCGAAGGACAAGTCGCTCGGTGGATCGAGCAGTTACAAGAATTCGATTTCACGATCGAACATCGACGAGGACGGATGCATGGCAACGCTGACGCACTGTCACGCAGGCCGTGCCCTGAAGATTGTAAACACTGCTCGAGGCGTGAAATCGGTGATTCTGTCATCAAAGTGATTACAACTAACAACCTTAGTGACGAATGGGCGAACGAGACGACGAGAGACGAGCAACTCAAGGATAACAACTTGGCGCCGATAATGGAATGGAAGACGCAGAATGTTCCAAGGCCCGGCTGGAATGTTGTATCAGCCATGAGTTCCACCACGAAAAGCTACTGGGCTCAGTGGGAAAGTCTAGTGCTGCACAACGGGTTGCTGTACCGCAAGTGGGAGTCGCCAAGTGGACAGGAGACATTGATGCAGCTGGTCGTGCCTAGGTCAAAGGTGCGCGCAGTGCTTGAGTCCGTGCACGATGGATCCTCGGGAGGACATCTGGGCATGAATCGAACTCTGGCGAAAATCAGGAAACGATTTTATTGGATTCATTGCCGGCAAGATGTCGAGGATTGGTGTCGCAAGTGCACAGTATGTGCGGCCGTGAAGGGACCTACGACACGTACGAGAGGACGTATGCAGCTGTACAATGTTGGCGCTCCATGGGAACGAATTGCGGTGGACGTTGCTGGACCGTTCCCGGCCACTGAAGACGGGAACAAGTACTTCATGGTCGTGATGGACTACTTCACGAAGTGGCCGGAGGTCTTCGCAATTCCCAACCAGGAAGCGATAACAGTGGCGGCTAAGTTGGTCAACGAAGTATTCTGCAGGTTCGGGCTACCAATGGAGATACATTCTGATCAAGGGCGTAACTTTGAGTCGCAGTTGTTCCAGGAAGTATGCCGTCTCCTGGGAATAAATAAAACAAGGACTACGGCGTATCACCCACAGTCCGACGGAATGGTTGAAAGGTTCAACCGCACTTTGGAGACTCATTTGGCGAAACTGGTTGAGGATCACCAGAGGGACTGGGACCGATATATTCCCTTGTTCTTGCTCTCATATCGATCCGCAGAGCATGAAAGCATAAAGGTGACTCCTGCTTATGCCAACTTTGGGAGAGAGCTCCGACTACCAGTTGATCTCCTGACCGGCGGACCTCCGGATGCGCCGCAACCTGTAAGTGACTACGTATCGAACCTGAAAAACAAGATGTGCGACATACATGACCAGATCCGTGAGAGCAGTCTTGTGGCCAGTACAAAGATGAAGACCAGGTACGATAGGAACTTCAATAGTAACGGTTTTGACGAGGGATCGTTGGTGTGGCTGCACAACCCGAAACGCCGAAAAGGGAAATCTCCCAAGCTGCAGAACCGCTGGGAAGGTCCGTATAAGGTCATCACGAGGATCAATGACGTGACCTATCGGATCCAACGATGCCCGCGTGGGCAGTTAAAGGTTGTCCACATTGATCGACTGGCTCCTTACAAAGGCTCGAATATTGCTCGGGACGAGCAAGTCTAAGCGGGGGGCAGTGTAACGAGTAGGTACTTAAATCGCACAAATAAATACCTAAACACATCAAGGTCGATAGACGTCTCTAGAAACATCCAGAGAGAATCAAGTACAAACGAAAATGGACCGTATGTGCCTAGCCATAGGTACCAAAATCGGGCGCGGTCTGTGTATAGGTATTTGGCACCGAGCCGCATCAAGACGCGTCTACAACTTTATACAACAATCTCGGCGTTTCTCGAATGTTCGGAGGGCAATATAAACAGAGGATCGTCGCCGGGAGGACACAGTGCGAATCAGAGCGATCAAAGCGAAACAGTGAAGTGGAATTAAGTGCGACTAAGTGTTATTCTAGTGTTTTCATTTATTTAACTGTGTTTTTGTGGTGTTAAAGTAAAGTTTGTCTATTTAATCGGTATTTTAAATCTCTTCGAACCCTAGCTCGTAACAATATTAATGAATACCAACGGGTGCAATGCGCTGCAACCGCTATGTCCCTGCATTTTAAATCTGTAATATCTTCGAAAATATTTATTTAAATTACATGCTGTAAAGGGCCATATTGATCTATGTATTTAAGGTACTTAATTGGATAAGGATTAATGCTGTATTGCTTAAAATCGCTTCGTAAATAAGTCATTATTTCTCGTAAAAACTAAAGGATAAAAAATGGTTATTGTGGGTTATCCCTAAGAGATAGACATATACCATAGAATCATGGTTTTAAAAAGCGAAATTATAACCAACGAGAACTCAGTCACAAGTTGATAGCGGTGTCGATGGCGGTCCATTACTTGTTTTGTATCCTTACTTTACATCAATAGAAGACTTTTTTGTAGATGTTTTTAAGGTGTACAATACTGTAGTACATTATTTTGATCTATCTCGTAGGGTTCAGCCAGCGTTTGAAATGTAAGCGCAAAAAATGTGTTTATTTACGACATCACATTAGAAACCTCTAAAATTATCAGTGTTTCTCTACTTCAAATCCGTTGCGTATAGGTCTAAAGATGTAAGCATACATAGGGACAGACAGACGGGAAGCGACTCTGTTTTATACTATGTAGTAATATGTAAAAGTTTTATATAACTAATAAATATATCTAAGTAAATAAACAGTAACACATTGCCGCGGCGACTACTGACTATCTGTTTCTATATGTAGTGTTTACATGGTAGAAGTAAGGAACCAGTCACTTGTAGGGACGTTGTCTTGTTGTACGCTGTACGCTGTACGCTGTACGCTGTATGCTGTATGCTGTACCGGTACGCCCATACGTAGGGAGTAGCTAGGGACAAACCGGTATCATTTAAATATTAATTTACTGTTTATCTAAACTATCATCACGCCTTTTATCCCAAGAGAGGCCATTTGTTACGATCCTGACATACCTCTTTCGCTTCTTTTATATTCATCATACCTTTAATACATGCTCGGCGATTATGTGTAGGTACTTTTAATATTTCCACCGATTAATACACTTATATGTTCAATAAAAGTACACCTAGGTCGTCCTCTGCCAGCATTTCCTTTCACTTCTAAATTTAATTTACCAAATCAAATCTAAATGACTAAACCTTCCAATGAAGCGAGACTTCAATAATACTGTTACCGGTTATCGTTACCGGTTATCGCTTACCAGGGTAGGGCTAAACTCTGGGTAGTCATAGGATGACTAATTTTTCTTATTTAGCTGAAGTTTAATTTAAAAATCTGTGAAAACTGTTTGCCTTTGTCAAGAAGCTTTTTTAGAAAAAAGATATAACATAGTATATATATGTTTACATTTAGTAGTGACTTGTTAGATGTTTAACATTTGGTTACATTTCCTCTTTTCTAGCTTTTCTTAAGGACCAACATACTCTACCAAACAAGACTAAACTCTATTCTCTACGGCAATAAGTTCAGATTGTAACTACAATATTAAACTGGCAGTTTAGTTTATAGTCGCACACAAAATACACGACAGTAATTACTCTCTCCTATAACAAGAATCAACCACGTTTGATCATGTCGTAAAAGTCGACGGCTAACAGCAAACTACATGAGATATATACCAACCTTCTATAGGTACTAAATGTGTTGGGTGCTTTTTGGATAGGAGGGGCTTCTTGATGTCATCCTCACCTGCACGCTTGGTACCCTCTGCTAGACAACAAACGAGGCTCTGGCGACCGAGCAATGGCGGTATAACCATCTAAATAGTCTGGTGCAGAAGGCAAGGGGAAACCACTGCACTATTCTTGACTCTTCACTGTTCTTGACTGTTCTGTCAAGAGCACTAAGAAATGAGAAGATGGTGAGTGGTGACCGATGACAGGTTTAAGTTCCTATGACCTATATTATCTTATCTTATCTTATCACAAAAGTAGCCCTGTCTACCCCGTCGCCCCGACACAGTCGTGAGGGTATAGGTATGGTGTCCGAGCTGTATAGTTTAGAGTTGAGGTAGGTTCTTAGCCGAGATTCGGGTCGTCGACTCCACACTACACTGTTGCATACAAACACATAGACAAGACATGCACGCTAGTGTTGTCTCATTTAACATTTAAATAGGTACCTAGCTATATTTTAATACTACTTTTCTTCCATAATTTTCATTATTATCTATGTAAAATTGTAACTTGTTCACAAAACTTAATTATTAAATTATGGTGTTGAAGTTTCTGATGTCTGCTAAACTGGATTCAAGCAACTCTCCAAAAGCTGAAAGCTGCTGAAACCTGTCTTTTTCATTACCGTCTTTTACAAAATGTCCAATGTCTATAACTTGTATATTTATAATCGAAACCAGATGGAAACACATGTTTAAAAAATTTACTTTTAAAAAAAAGTGTACCGACTTCAAAAATTTGCACTGAAAAGTAAGAAATAATAAATATTTCGTCGTAGAATTTGAAGACGGTTGGTGCCAAATTAGGATACAAAGTAATAAACATCTAAGAAGATAAAGATGTGTTCAATATTATCTATGTTTGTACTGATGATCGTGGTTCCTAATTTCTAGATTTGTGAATTTGGGAACTAAGTTATTTCTAATTTGGCACCAACCGTCTTCAAATTCTACGACGAAATATTTATTATTTCTTACTTTTCAGTGCAAATTTTTGAAGTCGGTACACTTTTTTTTTAAAAGTAAATTTATTTTTCCCTTTTATTTTGCTGCCCTGAGAGACAAAATAAAGCTGGTCTGGACACAGCTGATATATCTATATGTCAAATGATCGCTAGATGACGTTATATAGTTATAAATAAAAAACCACTGTTATTCATAGTTTTCTTACAGGTATCTGATAAGAAGTATGTTACGATCCCAGAGTACCTAGCGGAATACCAAGTGTTCCTCTTTTAGCCGATAGTATTTGTGAGGGATTGATAGGGTTGTCTAGAGTTTATATGCACTGGACCTGTTAAAGCCTAATTTAGAGCTTACTTGTTATTTTTTATTAATTTTAGTTTAAAATTCTGATAATAACTTACTTTCAGAAATTAGTAGGAACTATATCGATACCAGAGTACAACTCTAGCGTCATAGGACAGTGCACTCACCCACTCATACAAACCGTCCGCCTAGCAACTAAAGTGAAGGTAAGTTCGTCGATAGCTGCACCTCCTACTGACTACATCACGTCACTACTTGTCCATGTGCTGTCTCGTACATTACTGTCTTGTATAGAGACGTCGTTGTGGTTGTCTCGCAGAAAGCTTCAATGTATATCTCCACTTGATACAAACTATTATAGAGTTCATACAATTATATCTATTTAGTAGGTTACGCTAGGTTTCGCTACAAAAAGTGGCCTTACATAGTAAATGGCGGATGCATCTGAGTATGGTTGGCTTCTCTAGGAGAAAACCTCGTCGTAGCGTTTCAGTTCACTTTTTGTAAGTTGATATGAAACTGTCTTAACTCTAAACTTGATCATTAACTGCAACCAGTTTAACATGAGAAATATTTGTTGCTGCTGCTTTCTCACATATTTCAGTCAACATGATAGATGGTATGTATCTACGTCATGTCATGGCGACTAACACACGCGTCCCGCTGTGATACTTGTGATTAGTCAGTGTATAGGACATTATATCACGGTCGGCGGCTATACACTATAAAGACTAATTGGCAAATGGCATAATAAAATAAGAAGAATATGATGATAGATGGCAGGTTAGGTACACCGTACATGAGTGTACAGGTTCACACAGTACCTATATTAGCAGAAAGTTAGAAGTGCTTGTTACTTTCACTGCCTGCTCATTGCTCAGTGAATATTCACCAAGACACCAAGTAGAAGTTGGTATATATAGTCTACCTACAGAATACGAAAGATCGTATCACCTCCGAGTCTCCAAGTTAAACTCGCTAATATAGAAGATAATGTTTGAGGAAAAGTAACTAAATCAGTTTACTCTAGATTGACTGAAGCGATATTTAATTGAGCACAATATAAACTGGCATTATAGATTGCAAACATTGTAAATTAGAGAATAATGCGGAGTGAAAGAAGATGTTGTGACTAAAATGAAGAAAAGTAGTTTATGAAGGTGATGGTTTGGACACCTTGAAAGAATGAAGATGAAATATTGACTAAAAAGTTTTATATGGCTGAAGTGAAAAGAAATGCTGGCGGAGGACGACCTAGGTGTACTTTTATTGAACATATAAAAATATATTGATCGATGGAAATAATAAAAGTACACACAATCGCCGAGCATGTAAAAGGTATGATCGTAACAAATAGCATTCGATTGTCTCTGCCTACCCCTCCTCTTGGGATGATAGATAGATAGATAAAGATTGAGAGCAATATACAGCAACATTCAGTATCGTAGCAACACTAGCAACAGTCTACTCTGCCTAGGGTAAATTGCGTGACGATAAAAAAAATTTGGAGTGAGCACATGTTCAACTCAATATCGTTGCACATTTATGAAGGAGGCCTGTTACGCCCTCCGTTACGGCTGGCATTGTCGAACTGTCGCACATTACGTGAGGATATGATTTAACTTTATGGCGTTGACTGGGTAATTTAAATAAATAACAGCTCCCCTCTATGGAGGGCTGCTCTCTGTTCTTCAATATGAACACGAGAGGTAAAGATGCAACGTTGCAACTTGTACAGAAGAGGGGACGAGTTGGGAACTGTCTTATTATACTAAACTGCCTCCCTGGTTTAACTGACGGGTGGAGGCTGCTGGCTGCTGGCTGGTGGCTGGTGCCGGGATTATAATATTCTTTGTGTCGGCTGAAAGCTCAAATATGAAATACAGGCTGTAAAATGTAATGATGTAATTTATGAAAATACCTTCTTACCAATCAAAGTAGATGATGCACATATAAGATGACCAATAGATGCCGGCAGTAGTCTCTAAGATATTCTTGTAATGTAAGTGTTGTTCTCGATAAAACGCGGATATTCACTTGTGTGAAAGATAAAAAAATAAAAAAGTGGGAAATAAAGAAACAAAAGTTTGTGAAATCCCATCAAAAACTTCTGTAAAAAATAATGCGCTATTATATGGACTCAAGTAGCCTATAAATTGCCTCAATTGAGAGTAGATAGACTATTTGTAGAAACCTCAAAAATACCAGTTGTTTTCGTTTGATATACCGCGGGGCGGTGACACGTTTCACCAGAGAAACACCAGTGATGATAACAAGACGTATCTTCAAGTTTCCAATGAAGTGTAACATCTATAGAACCTAAATAATCTAAATTCTAATTGGAATATTTAATTTCGGTTTCGTATTTCCGTCACATTTAACGAAACGACTCCCTACAAACTTATGTCCTACAGCAACAATGAGTTTAGTTAGATACAAGTAGTATCCCGTCCCCGGCTGTATGCCAGCTGTGTGGTGCTGGTGCCGGGTGCATGCTCCGCTTGAAGGATCTACAAACTAGTTGTAAGTCGGTCAATGTTATAATGAGTAGTTGTAGTTGTAGAGGTGATGGAACATAATAAGGTTGTACAGTGTAGACAACGCGGCGACATTATAGGTTAGTTCAGTTTGCAATGTTCGGAAATAAGGTTATATTAGAAACTTCCTGGTGCGAGTAGGTCTCACAGCTCATGTTCATTATGTAGAGTTTTACTTTGGTTCTTGTGTGAGTCGAACCTGAATCATAAAAATTAAATAGAATCTTTTTTATATTTATAGAATAAAAATTAAATGGATTAATGGCGATGAGATCTTTTACCCTTTGGAAGCTTGACTATATTTTATGTTAGGTAGGTAGATGGAATCTCCTTATTCCTATATTTTTTTGTTATACTTAGACGAATTCATTAAATAATATTTGACCTGAATGATTGTATTTTGAAGTTGTAGTAAATAGTGGTTCAAAAATATTGTTCTGACTTTGAAGGTTACTTTTGGGTAGAATTAGAAATTATATATTTTTTCTTTCAATACGGAACCCTAAATAAGTTACACCCGAGCCAAGACTATTGTACTGCCTGTGCACATCAGCCCCTGTACCCTGTACAATACCACCAACCTAATAGAGATCCATAGCCAAGACTATTGTACTGCCTGTGCACACCAGCCCCTGTACCCTGTACAATACCACCAACCTAATAGAGATCCATAGCCAAGACTATTGTACTGCCTGTGCACATCAGCCCCTGTACCCTGTACAATACCACCAACCTAATAGAGATCCATAGCCAAGACTATTGTACTGCCTGTGCACACCAGCCCCTGTACCCTGTACAATACCACCAACCTAATAGAGATCCATAGCCAAGACTATTGTACTGCCTGTGCACATCAGCCCCTGTACCCTGTACAATACCACCAACCTAATAGAGATCCATAGCCAAGACTATTGTACTGCCTGTGCACACCAGCCCCTGTACCCTGTACAATACCACCAACCTAATAGAGATCCATAGCCAAGACTATTGTACTGCCTGTGCACACCAGCCCCTGTACCCTGTACAATACCACCAACCTAATAGAGATCCATAGCCAAGACTATTGTACTGCCTGTGCACACCAGCCCCTGTACCCTGTACAATACCACCAACCTAATAGAGATCCATAGCCAAGACTATTGTACTGCCTGTGCACATCAGCCCCTGTACCCTGTACAATACCACCAACCTAATAGAGATCCATAGCCAAGACTATTGTACTGCCTGTGCACATCAGCACCTGTACCCTGTACAATACCACCAACCTAATAGAGATCCATAGCCAAGACTATTGTACTGCCTGTGCACATCAGCCCCTGTACCCTGTACAATACCACCAACCTAATAGAGATCCATAGCCAAGACTATTGTACTGCCTGTGCACACCAGCCCCTGTACCCTGTACAATACCACCAACCTAATAGAGATCCATAGCCAAGACTATTGTACTGCCTGTGCACATCAGCCCCTGTACCCTGTACAATACCACCAACCTAATAGAGATCCATAGCCAAGACTATTGTACTGCCTGTGCACACCAGCCCCTGTACCCTGTACAATACCACCAACCTAATAGAGATCCATAGCCAAGACTATTGTACTGCCTGTGCACATCAGCCCCTGTACCCTGTACAATACCACCAACCTAATAGAGATCCATAGCCAAGACTATTGTACTGCCTGTGCACATCAGCCCCTGTACCCTGTACAATACCACCAACCTAATAGAGATCCATAGCCAAGACTATTGTACTGCCTGTGCACATCAGCCCCTGTACCCTGTACAATACCACCAACCTAATAGAGATCCATAGCCAAGACTATTGTACTGCCTGTGCACACCAGCCCCTGTACCCTGTACAATACCACCAACCTAATAGAGATCCATAGCCAAGACTATTGTACTGCCTGTGCACATCAGCCCCTGTACCCTGTACAATACCACCAACCTAATAGAGATCCATAGCCAAGACTATTGTACTGCCTGTGCACATCAGCCCCTGTACCCTGTACAATACCACCAACCTAATAGAGATCCATAGCCAAGACTATTGTACTGCCTGTGCACACCAGCCCCTGTACCCTGTACAATACCACCAACCTAATAGAGATCCATAGCCAAGACTATTGTACTGCCTGTGCACATCAGCCCCTGTACCCTGTACAATACCACCAACCTAATAGAGATCCATAGCCAAGACTATTGTACTGCCTGTGCACATCAGCCCCTGTACCCTGTACAATACCACCAACCTAATAGAGATCCATAGCCAAGACTATTGTACTGCCTGTGCACACCAGCCCCTGTACCCTGTACAATACCACCAACCTAATAGAGATCCATAGCCAAGACTATTGTACTGCCTGTGCACACCAGCCCCTGTACCCTGTACAATACCACCAACCTAATAGAGATCCATAGCCAAGACTATTGTACTGCCTGTGCACACCAGCCCCTGTACCCTGTACAATACCACCAACCTAATAGAGATCCATAGCCAAGACTATTGTACTGCCTGTGCACATCAGCCTCTGTACCCTGTACAATACCACCAACCTAATAGAGATCCATAGCCAAGACTATTGTACTGCCTGTGCACACCAGCCCCTGTACCCTGTACAATACCACCAACCTAATAGAGATCCATAGCCAAGACTATTGTACTGCCTGTGCACACCAGCCCCTGTACCCTGTACAATACCACCAACCTAATAGAGATCCATAGCCAAGACTATTGTACTGCCTGTGCACACCAGCCCCTGTACCCTGTACAATACCACCAACCTAATAGAGATCCATAGCCAAGACTATTGTACTGCCTGTGCACACCAGCCCCTGTACCCTGTACAATACCACCAACCTAATAGAGATCCATAGCCAAGACTATTGTACTGCCTGTGCACATCAGCCCCTGTACCCTGTACAATACCACCAACCTAATAGAGATCCATAGCCAAGACTATTGTACTGCCTGTGCACACCAGCCCCTGTACCCTGTACAATACCACCAACCTAATAGAGATCCATAGCCAAGACTATTGTACTGCCTGTGCACACCAGCCCCTGTACCCTGTACAATACCACCAACCTAATAGAGATCCATAGCCAAGACTATTGTACTGCCTGTGCACACCAGCCCCTGTACCCTGTACAATACCACCAACCTAATAGAGATCCATAGCCAAGACTATTGTACTGCCTGTGCACATCAGCCCCTGTACCCTGTACAATACCACCAACCTAATAGAGATCCATAGCCAAGACTATTGTACTGCCTGTGCACACCAGCCCCTGTACCCTGTACAATACCACCAACCTAATAGAGATCCATAGCCAAGACTATTGTACTGCCTGTGCACATCAGCCCCTGTACCCTGTACAATACCACCAACCTAATAGAGATCCATAGCCAAGACTATTGTACTGCCTGTGCACACCAGCCCCTGTACCCTGTACAATACCACCAACCTAATAGAGATCCATAGCCAAGACTATTGTACTGCCTGTGCACATCAGCCCCTGTACCCTGTACAATACCACCAACCTAATAGAGATCCATAGCCAAGACTATTGTACTGCCTGTGCACATCAGCCCCTGTACCCTGTACAATACCACCAACCTAATAGAGATCCATAGCCAAGACTATAATACTGCCTGTGCACACCAGCCCCTATACCCTGTACAATACCACCAACCTAATAGAGATCCATAGCCAAGACTATTGTACTGCCTGTGCACACCAGCCCCTGTACCCTGTACAATACCACCAACCTAATAGAGATCCATAGCCAAGACTATTGTACTGCCTGTGCACACCAGCCCCTGTACCCTGTACAATACCACCAACCTAATAGAGATCCATAGCCAAGACTATTGTACTGCCTGTGCACACCAGCCCCTGTACCCTGTACAATACCACCAACCTAATAGAGATCCATAGCCAAGACTATTGTACTGCCTGTGCACACCAGCCCCTGTACCCTGACAATACCACCAACCTAATAGAGATCCATAGCCAAGACTATTGTACTGCCTGTGCACATCAGCCCCTGTACCCTGTACAATACCACCAACCTAATAGAGATCCATAGCCAAGACTATTGTACTGCCTGTGCACACCAGCCCCTGTACCCTGTACAATACCACCAACCTAATAGAGATCCACAGCCAAGACTATTGTACTGCCTGTGCACACCAGCCCCTGTACCCTGTACAATACCACCAACCTAATAGAGATCCATAGCCAAGACTATTGTACTGCCTGTGCACACCAGCCCCTGTACCCTGTACAATACCACCAACCTAATAGAGATCCATAGCCAAGACTATTGTACTGCCTGTGCACATCAGCCCCTGTACCCTGTACAATACCACCAACCTAATAGAGATCCATAGCCAAGACTATTGTACTGCCTGTGCACATCAGCCCCTGTACCCTGTACAATACCACCAACCTAATAGAGATCCATAGCCAAGACTATTGTACTGCCTGTGCACATCAGCCCCTGTACCCTGTACAATACCACCAACCTAATAGAGATCCATAGCCAAGACTATTGTACTGCCTGTGCACATCAGCCCCTGTACCCTGTACAATACCACCAACCTAATAGAGATCCATAGCCAAGACTATTGTACTGCCTGTGCACATCAGCCCCTGTACCCTGTACAATACCACCAACCTAATAGAGATCCATAGCCAAGACTATTGTACTGCCTGTGCACATCAGCCCCTGTACCCTGTACAATACCACCAACCTAATAGAGATCCATAGCCAAGACTATTGTACTGCCTGTGCACATCAGCCCCTGTACCCTGTACAATACCACCAACCTAATAGAGATCCATAGCCAAGACTATTGTACTGCCTGTGCACATCAGCCCCTGTACCCTGTACAATACCACCAACCTAATAGAGATCCATAGCCAAGACTATTGTACTGCCTGTGCACATCAGCCCCTGTACCCTGTACAATACCACCAACCTAATAGAGATCCATAGCCAAGACTATTGTACTGCCTGTGCACATCAGCCCCTGTACCCTGTACAATACCAACAACCTAATAGAGATCCATTGGCTACCTACATGGCCAAAATACGTACGGTAACGTAGAAGGAATATTGAAGTAAACCACAGAACCGCTTGTTATAGAACACTCAGTCATGCGCTCAATGACATATTCACGCCGAGATTCATAAAGGCAGCGGACTGGTTAAATTGTGATACAAAACCTTTGATAGGGTATTGTTTTATTACCTATACTCAATGCGTATATATAGATGACTGGTTGTATGTTGGTAGAGTATGTTTCATATATGATAGGTTTTCAGTAATATAATTTACATAATAATTTAGTTAGAGTAGAGAGCGGTTACGGGAGGTCGTCAACACGTACCTGGCTAGGAGCCAATATATACAGAGTACTACAATGGATGGGCGGTAGCGACTTTACCGATATATCTCATTTAAATGTATGTCTTTCATATGAACACAAATACACTCTGAAACTGCTGATTAAATAATATCTTCAAAGATTTTAATGAAAAGTAAAATAATTTAACAATAATCCCCGTAGGTGGCATCGTTGGATCATCTAGTACTGAATACGATTATTAAGAACGCATGGATCGCTCTGCTGTCTCAATACTGAAATCTGTACCTATCGCGCTAGTGAAAATATTTATTAGATAGGCATATATACAACTTTCCAACAACACGCTCGTTTTACTCACAGTCCTTGGATTGTTGCGTGATCGCCATCTCGTTGTAAGTAGAGGCGATCATAGTTTGAGGGGGAACTATAAATATCGCAGTTTAGGTGGAGGAGGAGGTATCAATCCTCATTCAACCCAAACAAATCTAAGCACCGATCACCAATTCCAACTGCTGTGCTTTGAAATGCAGATGAATAGATTACAGCCCCTCTCATCACATGAATTGCCCTGACAAGCATTATCACTTGTATTACGTAATAATTAATTTAAGACAACAGGTTGATTTATAAATACGAATATACATTAAAATTATGTTATGATAGATTATAATATAATTATATAATAAATCGTTCCGCTTATCGCTAAAGCCCGAGTAGTGGAAACACAGTGTTAGATGCGTGTCGATCAGTTAGAGGTGAGTACTAAAGATGCAATATTACCTATCGAGGTCATTGCAGACATCTAGACTTATTCTAGACCAGACACGTTCTTTATACTACAATATTATTTATTTATGTGTCCACACTGTCCACCATTGACAACATTAAAGTCGTGAATATAAAGTCAAAATGGTAATATAAATGTGTTAGTGATACATTTTAAAAAGTCATTGCATTATACTCAAGGTTGTACTAATTCAAATTCAAATGAGTTGTTTTGTCGTTTCGTGAATAGATATATATTATGTTAGCAGACATTGTTTACTTTGTTTTACAACATCACTCCATCTAGAATTTGTACCGAAACGGCTGAATGGATGTTAAAATGTTTGCTAGGTATTGATTATACCCCAGGTAAGTTTAGAGTCGTGAACATATATGTACAGTAGATGTCACAATAACATTTGGCTCATTACTTGCGGTGTGAGGAGTGTGTGAGGTGTGCACATTGTCAACCATGCAGACAGACAGACGCGCTATTAGTGATGATGAGATATTTTCGTAACTTACGTAATATTATTACTATACTCATTTTGTATAGTATAAACTAGCTCACCGCTCTGACTCCACCTGTTTGTTTGTTAGTAGAACGCACTAAACTCTGTTGTTGAGGGAGGTTATAAGGTATATAACATCACGCTGCGACCCAAAGGGGTGGAGCAGTAACCATTAACGCGGGTGCAACAACCACATAGCACAGGTTTGGAAATAATTCCATAGCTTTATAACAGTCAAATATTTTTCAAATCGGTCCAGTATTTTTCGAGTATTTTTCTTACAACAAACAATTATACACTCTATGTTTACAATATTAGTGGATAACTTTAGGACAACATCCAAATGATCTTCGTGCAACAACGGAATAAAGCCCACAAACAGACAGTATTTTGTATTAGTATCTAAGTCATGATGGACAGGAGAGTGAAGAGTGACCATGAAAGTTCATTTCTAAATGTTTTATGTTGCTATTTTAGTTATTGCTAAAATTGTACACTAACAAGCTTCTGTCCGCGGTTTCACTCGCGTGGAAATAGATCCAAAAACAAATAATCCCGTGGCTGTTTATTGCCCCTCCCCCGCCCGCTTTCGCGGTATTAAAAGTAGTATATGTCATTCTCTGACCCCTAAACTACCACTATGCAAAAAATCATGTCGATCCCGTGAAAAAACAAAAACAAATTTATCCCACGGGAACCATTCATATTTTCCGGGATAAAAACTAGCCTATGTGCTATTCCAGACTATAATCTATCGCTGTGCCAAATTTCATCTAGATCCGTTCAGCTGTTCTGGCGTGATTGAGTAAAATAAGAATAAGAATAATTATAAGAAAGTAGAGGGAACATAATAGAGGCGGCTCGTTGTCAGTCGGCCGTGAATGTACTGATCATTTAAGAGAGGGAACATTTCTTCGCAATTTTACGAAAAAGTAAATGTATTTTCTCCAAATTAATTCCGATTGAGTGGTGTGGCCTTTGGGGTGGGGTTTTGGGGTGAAAATGGCGGTGATTTTGGTCTCTATAATTATATTAAAATTTGAACAGATTGTATTGAAAGGAATCTCGTTGTACACTTCCTGTTGGGGACATATCTTAATTATGTTGGAATATTACATTTTGTATATCAAATATTCAAATTAAATTCACATAAAACGTAACGCTCTAGTCTCTAGCTAGAGTCTAGAGACACTAGTAACAATGTCCTCATTTAGCTAGTTTCCATTACCCATCCTTTTCTAACAATTACTATATTAAATTGTGTGTAAAATGACAATCCTGTGTGCTATAACTACATAATTATAAAAGCAAGTCCCCCGCGCGTCTGTCTGTCTGTTGGTGATGTGGTCTTCACAATTAGATAGGTTGATAGGACCTGTCATGGGAAGGAATTGTATAGAATAAAATGATCGTGGTTTATTAGATTTTTGACACCGTTATAATTTAACTAAAATGTATAATAATTACTATATCATTATATACACAATAAAAACAATATATGTTCAAGATCAACATTCACCTCCCTGTGGCAGACCACCATGGACCCATTGTTTATAAGATAAGAACTTCTTTCACGTTTAAATAAGAGCAACGAATCGTGTGTGTGTTCACAATATTAATATGTGTATACTTGACTCCTACCTGTACCTATCTACTTTATATCCTAGTGTTCAGCTGCTAAGTAAGTTCTGCTATCTTGATAATGTTCACATTTAGTAACGACATGGGACTGTGTACATACGACAGTCTTATCTTGTATATGACCACTTTCCTGATTCATTATACATATTACTAGAAGTTGCATCACTTTTTTCATCATTTACATTTTGGCAGCGATATACATACTTTTTTTTTATAGAGAAGACGACATGTGACCTTGCCACCGCCTGATTATTAAGCATAGGCTGGCAGAACATAATACAGTCAGCCAGTCGCGCCCACTATGCCCGTAGAGATGATTTTTCACGCTATGCTTGAAGGACCCCAGGTTGGAGAAAGGAGGAAAAACCGAAGCCGGAAGTTCGTTCTACTTTTTGGCAGTACGACCTGTACGACACAGGAATTGTTAGGAGCATTGTTACTTGTATAATATATAATGTAGGAGATGCCAGTTATTTTATAGATTTGACCAATGATCCATAATCCGTGTTGTGTGCTGTGTGCTGGTGTGTGCTGGCAAATGTCCAGTAAACAGTATTCCTTCCATCCCGCGCGCGTCGACCAAAATGAAATAACAACATTTAGTTTATTTTCATGACTATATTTAAACCTACGGACCTGGGTGAACGTGCGTTTAAACTGCTTACTGCTTGCTGCTTGCTGTTAATGGACAACTATTCACACGTTCTTAGTTCTAATAACTATATTTCACAATCTTACAAAAAACAATGTTTATTTAAAGTTTCTTTTGTTGAAAATCTTCTATATCTAGTCTCATTGAGTGCAGTGTGCACCAACAAGGTTGTCACCGCTAAATGTGAGCATTGTTACAAATATGTCAAGACTACCTGTAGAATATGATAGAAACAGAGAAGCTCAGTATAGAGGCCACATTACACAGTACACAGTACACAGTATGTCGACAGCAAGTCTACTGAGAGTTGGCACCCGTCGTAGGTGCGCGTGCCGCCAGCCGCGTGCGTCAATACACCTAGAGTTGAGCTCTAGCCCAGATATAGTTGGCAACAATTAGTTTCCTATCTTGATCGTGTTATCGAACATAATATCTTGTTGGTGTTGGTGTTGGCTGGGGATGTAGTTACGAAACACAGGATGGTAACTGCTTCTTGTTACTATAATACTACTAACGGACGACTAATTACACTTGTCGTTGCACAACTACAACTATACAAACAAACTTAAACCTGCCATATGTATCTATGTATATCGGATCCACACGCTAAATTTACAACAATGTATATTACACGTGTAAATAAATATGTCGTGGCCTGAACGTACAATTCAGCCATTTCATGATATGGCCAACTAATTATTTGTCAATTTGCCAGACCACGCCTGCCTATAATCATAATGTAAAGGTATTTTTATAACTATTTCATGTTTTTTTATTACTTTTGTATGAATTAAACGATTTTATTTGGCCATATAATGAAATAAGTAGCTAATTGTACGATCGGCTCACGACATATACAACAAGAAGTCTCCTAGCTTTCACTAAGCCGGCTTATAGCACCTCATTTGAATCCTATTAATGTATGTATAATGCAACCAAAACCATTATGTAAATGTTCTAGCAACTAGCAACGTGACGAACAAAAGGTTATTTGAGTTTTTCAGCTTCTTTGTGGTAACTGCGGGTAGTTAGTTGGTTCAGAAGGTATTTCAGTTCAACAATATTTTGTCTACGAAGTGTGCACAGTGCACAGTGCGTACTGAACAACTTGATACGTCTGAGGTTAGACTACATTATATTGCTCATTGTATAGAGATAAATTATTGGCTAAATCTTTACTTACTTTTTGTGTTTTATGGCTCCTATATCCATATTTTTTCTGGGATAAACTATTCCCAATGTCTCTGTAAATAAAATCCACCTGTGTCACTGTAATTTAGCATAATTACAGTTACTTATTCAATATATCTATGTGAAATAGCTGTTATTTTTTCAAGGATTTTATTAATAGGAAATATGAGTGGTTACACTTTGCACCAATTTTCTCCTTCATAATCTATCACAAAGCTCTTAGTTTTTTTTAAAGCGCTGTTATACCATTACCCTTTAATTATATATTATTATTTACAGAGAAATTGGGAATAGTTAATCAACATACTTACACATTTTGGATATAGGGCTCTTAAATAAAATACTCTACTCGTATACTCTTTACTCTACACTAACTGCTTATTTGTTTGTAAGAGAATACAATAGAGAATAATTAGCTACAACTGTTATTTATTCCCTGAATGTTTCAAGTACACAACCCACTGATTATAGAGTGTCCTATAATATCTCTCGAAACAATACACTGTACAGCTCCGTGTCTAATCACTAATCTGAGACACCCTGTTCCGCCCTCGTCTCGCTATAACTTAAAATGTATCTTTGTTACTGTGAAGGTCTTTCAGCTAGGGGCGGGTCTTGTGGTCGGGCGGGACCCTAATATCATAAAATAAAGACCTCAGAATCTTTTGGCTAATGTGTTTTCAGAAAATTTTGCATACACCGTTCTATGTGTTAAAAATATACAAATAAAGAAAAACCTCAGAACCATTTAAACATTTTCGCTCCAGCTTCGCCGTTTTGGTGGTCCGTTTTGACATTAAAGAAAAACAAAACAAACAAACAAACACACTATCGCGTTAGGATTAGCAACATTTATTAGAAATAAGTGTAAGTATTACAATAAATAATTATTTTGTTTTAAAATAAACATAGCCAGACGAATCAAATAATTATTATTTACATATGAAATTATTTTCGTTATAGTGCATTACAAAATAACATAATATAATAATATAGCTTAACTTGAGCAAGTCATGTCAACACGTGTCAGTTGTCATACAAGCCTAGGAAGAACAACAGAGCTGAGCTACAAACAAAATGCTCCATATTTATAACAAGTTGGCTGCAGCTAATACGCGTGTATGTCTGCTCTGCCCACGTGCCCACGTGCCCACGTGCCCACGTCTCACGTCCTGTATAATGTATAATAATATCTCTACAATGTGCTCCAACTCGTGGAATCACATTTGCGTCATACAAACAAACAAACAAACACATATTGTTATATCTTGATTGATCAAAATGTTAGTAACGTCCTTGTGATGACTAATTAACAAGTCAGCTATTTCATCACCTCCAATATTTATACTAACTTTACTAACTAGACATTGCCCGTGGACATTGTAAAAATATTATTCAACTTGAAACAAAAACAAACAAACACACTGTACGACACTGGCGACCCCGCCCCCGCCCCCGCCTCCGGCTTCACACGGGTACAATATCGGTTTACGTTAATTACTACTTTGTCTCTTATAGAGATAGGTATACGCTACCGCGGACTTTTTAACACCCGACGAAAAAAGAGGGGTGTAAAGGTTTAACGTGTGTATCTGTGTGTCTGTCTGTTACATCGTGACTTCTAAACGGATGACCGATTGATGACGGAAACTCGCTGGGGCTAACTTTTTCCCCAACTTGACTCATTGCTCAGCTCCTTGACATGATAGTTTATGATTAGTTTCCATTGATGTTTAATACCCGTAAACCTTCCCGGTGAATGAACCTATCTAATGATGAAAGTCTTATCAAAATCCGTTCAGTAGTTTTACGTGAAATGGAAAAGGACAGACAGACAGACGCGACGGGGCAGTTTGGTTTATAATCTGTAGTGATGATAGTGATTAGTTAGAGTTAGGTTTTTATGATAATGACGTTCATAAAGCACAAAAACGTGCTTCTTATAGTTATTGTCAAAGTAAAAGTGCGTCGGTGGCCGAGTGGTTAACACGTCTGGTGTTAACTAGGCAGACCACGGGTTCGATCCCGGAACCTGGCCATGTACCTACCAATGAAACTTATGTACATAATCCGACAAACCACACTTAGAGGCTTTTCCATCTAAATATACCTCAACAGAACTAGCCACTCGTTAGGATAGACTCACAAATACCATCGGCTTAACGAGGAAGACTTGGTATTCCGCTGGGTACCCTGGAACCGTAACACGGTTTCGGGAGATGTAAAGCAATCCGTGAAGAAAGAAAAAAGAAAGGTACACGGGCCTGATAGATATTAAATATAAATATCACATAACATATTAATTAGAGCACATCGTTTATTTCCAGATAATATCTAAGATATAATACACCCCCCCCCCCCCCGCACCACCCGCACCACCCAATGTACGAAGGTACGAAAGGAAAATACATAAATTCGTGATAATTGCTCTTTCACTTCCTCTTCCGATCGTAAATAAGGTACCATCATATCCCCTCGTGTCTCGTGTCTCGTGCCAGTCGTGCCAGTCGTGCCCCCCACGGAAGTGCTACCTTTTAGGGGATTTGGGGGACAATATAAATAATTCTATTGACCCAATGTTTTTGACTAACTTTTTCTTTCCATTAATTAAAAGATACGTGTGTGATATGTTTATTATTATATTTGAATGTTTTGTATGAGACCCGAAAATGAGTTCTGTCTACCCGGTGTTCATAAATATATGATTATACTTTTATTTTCGTTCTTCACGGGTTGCCATACAGCTCCCGAAACGTGTTACGATCCCAGGGTACCCAACGGAGGACCAAGCCTCCCTCTTTTAGCCGATGGTATTTGTGAGGCTAACCTAACCATTTAGATGGAAAAGTCTCTAAGTGTGGTTTGTCGGAATATGTACATAAGTTTTTTATTGACATAAAAACCTTAAATCAAATCTAAAGATTAAAAATAACTAAATAAACCAGGTCCGCGTGGAATAGTGGCAAAAATACTGGCTGCATTTCCCCGCTGAATCGCGATGCTGATTCGTTGAGCGAGGAAGGAGCCAGCGCTCTTGTCACCAGAAGAGATGATCAATAGAGAGGATTTAATAAACTTTTTGTCATTTGAACCCCACGGACCTAGAGTTTCTACACCAAACGGCACAAATTTGTAGTTTTCAATAATTGAACTACATTTGCGCCGTTTGTTAGAGTCTGCCATTTCCACCGCAGCTCCCGTTTTGATTGCTGTTTCCCTGAGACGAGACGGGGCTAATGTGTCCACGCACGTAGCATCCCATACAAGGGCCCGACCTAGCTCCCAGATAATCAGAGTCATTCCATCGGGTCTCTTGCCGTCTTCCCGGATTATTTCCGTTGGCTCTAGGAGAGCATGGACGTCTATTGACGCAAGAGCCCTTTTGATGGTATTATTGCGGGAGCTGTGGCGAGAAAGCCTACCTGCACTTTTTTGCAGGAAAGTCCGTGAGTTCCAAATTGACTTTCATAATTTTTTAATTATACAAAACCCATTGGTATATGACCGGGATCCGGGATTAAACCCGTGGTCTGCCTAGACCATGCACCTATTATGAATTAATTGATTGCTAAGTATAAGTATTTAATGAACCTTAAAATGAATATTTCAGGTACATTACTTAGGTATCTATAAAAACAAGAATCAGCACAAATAATAATCGTAGCTGTAAGTAATTATAAGTTAAGAAGTTATATAGTTATGTAAGTAAAAGTACAGGTAGAAGTAACGTGTAAGTTGTAGGAAGGATAATTGTTATTAATTGGACGTACATATTACTTTAGAACTATGTTAGAGATATTCGGACTTGATTTGTACATTCATACTTTATTATCTTTTTATTTCTTATTAAAAATACAACAGTACCTACATATAAATTTAATCTTAAAATAAGCCATAAGAAAGTCCAACCGTGCCAAGAACACTCGCTGCGTTACCCTTTTGAATCTCCAAGATGATGCGGCAAATGACAAAACTCTTAGCTCGATGATCACATTCATACTTATACGTTTTCCCAAACTCAACTAAGAGATTCATATAGACCTCACTTATGAAGTGTCCAGGGTTCAATCCTCACTTGAGTTAAATATTTTTAATTGACTTTTACAAGATCGTGCAAAATTATAAACAGGGGGACACTGCTATATATGGACAACTGTAAATACATATGGAGATATGACATAATCCTGAAAAATCAATGAGACTATATTTAGGTTCATTACATAAGTACAAGTAGAGTCAGTGTTCTGTGTGTAGCTACACTGACAAACATGTTGTGTATTAATATTCATAAGTAATATTATATATATAGGGACGTGACTAGAATACTATTTACTTTATTGTATAACCAAGCAACATACATACCGTCTCCAGTCTCTACATATTCTGTCACACACAGACGGACAGTGATACTTACCGATAAGTTATGGTTCTGTTTTGCCATTTTGTCTACAGAACCCTGAAATAATGTCACCAAAGGTATTTTGTGTGTAAGTTAATACGAGTAGAGAGTAGAGTGCTAGCTATAGTAGTTCTGTAACGAGTATGGGAAGGAAAGAGGAAATGGGTACATTCACAAACGTAACACGAACACAGATTGTTCATTGGTTGGATAGCTAGTAGGTATATAATTAATTTTCTTTTTACTCAATATGGGAAAATTGTTTTATGGGTTCTTTCATGAATTTAGGTTACTTTTACTTGCTTTTAACATAAATATGTATCGTAATTAATGCTTTTACGAGCAATTTATACCGTTGTATTTGTAAATGTTAATAACACAATGTACTAATTGTTCTCAGTATCAAGTAGCTAAATATGCGACTTCTTCCATTCTCCCATTTAATGAAACTATGTAAAAGCATGTCCCATAATCACATTGACAAATAAATGATACAAAGTAAAACATAATTTAATTGTTTTTATTTATTTCTATAGTTCCTACATTTGCGGGTGTTTCATCATCCTTTAGACATGTTTCATCACTTACCTGGCTACTTGCTACTTGCTACTAGCGCTCGCTGCTTCGTTTGAATGTCTAAGTATAGTATCAATAAAAATAAGCAACATTGAGGAATATACATAATATAACAGTAGCTGAGTCAGTTTCAGTTCCGGGACTTGTTTTTGTTTGTGAACTAAACTGGGCCTCGAGTTGTTAGTTGTGAGGTTATGTCTGTTCAACACGCGACTGGGGAATATCATTATTATAGGTAGGTACCTAAGTTTATGGGAGAAGTTTGTCTCGGAATTTGTACACTCGCACCAAAATATACTCTAATGTAGAGCTGTAAGGGTGGTTTTTGTGGGGGTGTTATTGTGTTTGTATACGAGGGTTGAACACTGAACGCTGAACACGCCATGTTATTGTTTACTGGTACTAATTACAGGGATGTTCTCATTATTATGGTTATAAAGTTCATCTTTAACTTTCTATTGTTCACTAGTCAATACTTTAACTTACGGTTTTGGCTTCCTACTAATGGACAGGAAAAACTTTATATATATATAATATGTATTAATATCTCAACTATATTATGGTAGGTAGGTATGGTAGGTATATCTCAAGCGTCAGGTGGCTTTACTTAATTGTACTAGAGCTGTTATACTTATTACTTACAAGCTTATGTCCGCGGTTTCACCCGCGTGGAAATAAATACAAAATAAATAATCCCGTGGCTGTAATTTGTCCCTTCCCCGCCCACGGTATAAAACTAGTAAATGTCATTCTCTGACCCCTAAACTACCACTATGCAACTATGCAAACATCATGTCGATCCCGTGAAAAACAAAAACAAATCTATCCCACGGGAACCATACATTTTTCCGGGATAACAAGTAGCATATGACGTGCTGTGCTAATACAGATGTTCTTCCGTTCTGGCGTGATTGAGTAACAAACATACATCCAAACAAGCTTTAGCGTTTATAATATTAGTGGGATGGGATTATTTCAAAAGAAATGCTGACGTCGCATTTACGTGTCCTCCTGGTGCTAAACATTGCAACTGGAATTTCCTCAACCAATAAGCTATCGACCCTGTAGTGTTCCCAATGTATACATAGAACCGGTGTCACCCAGGTCCAGGTCCAGATCCAACGAGCTACAAGTCACGTATACAGCATACACTGACGCGATCAATACGACGTGCCCCGCGTCACAGCCCGCGCGCCCAGCAACAACAACATGTGACGTCATCATCCATCATACATGTCACATCACTGTTCACTGTTCACTGTTCAACAATACTGTTGTCAAGGGAGATCAGATACTTTATTTAGTATCATTAAGGACCGTTGGCGTTGCTCTCAGTCATATTGTATCTGTCAAAAATATGGCTAATCTCAGTTAATCTGGAAAGTTGACTTTATTTATACAACATTGATACTTATTATTTTAAATTGGATGGGCCATATTCTTATTATTTAGGGTTCTTACATAGCCATCACTTCCAAAACATTAAAATTCAACAAACAAAACATTCCAATGCATTAAAAATAATAACTATTAACTGTGTGGTGAAGAAATATTGTATAAATAAACTCACCTTTCCAGGATTAACTGAGATTTGCCATATTCTTCACAGTTATAAGATGGCCTTGACCAACGGCCCTTAACGATATGAGGATGAGTGTAAGACATCACATCACTAGTCTAAGTGAGCTGTCAGTGATATGTCAATTAAGAGTACTTTGTGTAACACGCACCTTGGTGGTGATTTGTATTATATGTAAATATGTAAAATAGCAATAAACAAGTAACCCTTAACAATACCTTGTTTGTATCAATCCAAATATATAACATGGCGCTGCGGGGACAAACTAAATAACTTAGTGAAAAAACTGTGAAAATAACCTATAAATACTTTGTGAAAAAGGCACGTGGAAACTGCACCTACCTACAAACGTGTGCTTTGAACATTGGACTCTTGGACTGAAAAAGGGCAAAAATGGAATTATTGAGACCTCCTGCACCTTTGGTATTAACCGGAAACAACTTAAATCAAGCCTTCAAGGATTGGAAACAAAAATTTAACCTATATTTCTCTGCTAGTGGGGCCGAAACCAGATTGACATCCGAACAAAAGAAAGCCCTACTACGACATTGTATTGGCGATGAAGCTTTAAAAATATACAACAATTTTGATGGAAAAGAGGACCTAAAATTCAATGATGTTATAAATAAATTTGAAGAGCACTGCAGTCCATATTCTAATGAGACCTATAACCGCCATTTATTTTTCTCAAGGAAGCGGAAAGATGGAGAATCACTGGACCAATTCTTTACAGAAATTAAAAAACTAAGCTTAGATTGTAACTTTGAAAATTTGAGAGATGGTCTGGTGAGAGATCAAATTATACTTGGTTTAAATCAATGATATACTATATAAACTGAGGTAGATGCGTGATTGACGCTCAAGCTATAGCAAGGCAAATGAGAGGTAAGTGTCCCACTGTAAATTTGGTCGCGCACAGTCACGCACAATCCTACGACTAGTGTACATGTCTCTCTTGAGTAGAATAATCCGCAAAAACATCAAGAAAAATGACATCTTGTGTGTTCCGCTTTTGCAGAAATTATACTGCAACTGTAAAGGATAGAAATGATATCTCATTTCATTGGTAAGTACAGAAATTTTTATAATTATGGACATAACAATATTTTATTAATAATAATGCGCTGTTGCCAGTTCGCCGCTTATCTGAGCGAGACGAACGATGCATTTTGTATGAGAGTGATAGAGAAGACAAAACGAAATGGCCGCGACAGACTCAGCGACTGATTATGGGGATGGTTGGTAATATCGGACCTGTCAATAAATTACATGAACCTATTTAAAAAATTTATATTATTTATTAAATGTACGGAAAATGTATATACATAATTATATTTACATTATCATAAATTTATATATTATATTATTGTTGTATGTATAGTAGTATGATCTTATTGTATTTATTTATCTTTTAGTCTCCCTAGAAGCGGATTAATAAGAGAAAAATGGATAGAGATAATCAGAACCCAAAGACGAGAATATGATTGGTTGCCAAGTTTTTACTCTAAGATTTAGACGTATGGTGCAACGATACAACCAGCAGTTTTGCGAAGTGGACATATTTTCACATTCTTTGTATATATTTAGGAAAAATATCTGTAACATTCTAAATAGTAGTTAATTGTAGTAAACTTTTTTTGTATTATTTGTTATTTCTATATTTTTTGGAATTTGCATAAAAATATCCTGTTTTGAATGTATGTATAAACAATACGTTTGTATAAACAAACGTCACTGACTATATGACAGTTATTTTTTTAATATGTATCTATGTTGTAGTAATCTTTGTTGTATAGTTGTTTGTTGTCCAGAATAAAAAAAAAAAAAAAATTTAAAGACTTAATTTTAAATTACACTACATAATACATAAATAAGTAGCATACTAATATCCTATACCAAGCCATAATCTACCTCTATGCTAAATTTCATTTAGAACTGTTCAGCCGTTTGAGCGTGATTGAAAGACAAATGGTCTATTTGTTGTAAAGTCATTGATTATTACATTATATTTATTAGTAAAATAAAAGTTTTTTAATTACATATTGTATATTTTATTATTCCAAAAATATTTCTAAGTAAAATATTGAGTGTTCCATTTAGACAATCTTCCCCTAGTTCCTCCGGAGAAGGTCACGCGTCGATGACGTGTCGCAACTTAAAACATATATTTATCTCTTTTTAACAAATGGATTTCGGTATTGAGCTGTGTTTCTCTATCCCTTTCATCGCTTGAATATATAAACGTAAGTAATTAATAGGTAGCTATAGTATTGTTCAAGCTGTTTATTATCTGCATTTAGTATGGGTATAACGTGTCTACTTATAGTACGTCATTGGTTTAAATGACATGATATTGAAGGAAAAATTACTTAGAGTAAACAACTTAACATTAGAAAAGTGTATAACCATTTGTAAAGCCTCAGAGGTTGCTCAAGAACAAATAAAGGAGATAACTGGATCGACCTCTGCAATATTAGCAATCAACAAAAGAAATCAAGGAAGTGGAAGACAGTCTAGAGTGGATACAAGGAAAATTAGCATAGATTCAAGAGATACTTACAAGGAAAGGAACAGGTATGACAGCAGAGGGAGACAGGCACAACATGCAAGCTATTCAAGAGAGCGGCAATCTAAGTGTAGAAAGTGTGATTCCTATCACCAGTACCGCCAGTGTCCAGCTTTTAATAGAAAATGTGCTGTATGTAAAAAGTATGGACATTTTGCTAAAATGTGTTATAATAGGAATAGTTGTGCTATAGTACAGGACGACCAAGAAAGTGTATCAGAGACATCCTCAGTGGACAGTAGAAATATATGTATAGATACTATAAGGTCAGTAAACTCTGTGTCAAAGGATTGGATAGAAACTATAGAAATAAATAATATAAAAATAAAATTTAAAATTGATACTGGAGCCCAGGTAAATATATTAAATTATGAAATTGTACAAAAGTTAGGGTTGAATATAAGAAAATCTATTGTGAATTTAAGAAATTTTGATGGAAGTTTAATAAATATAGAAGGAATTACTCAGTGTAAATTAAAGTATTGTCATAAAATATATAAGAAAGATTTTTATATAGTTAAGTTTAAAACTCCATGTATATTAGGATATCAATCAGCTGTGGGTTTGATAAAAATAGTGAATCAAATTGAGTCAGAAAGTAGTTATGATACAAAATATATTACACATGTATATAAAGATTTATTTAAGGGTTTAGGAGTGATTGACTATGTATATAAAATTAAATTGAGCGATAATTGTATACCTGTGGCAGAGAGACCTCGTAGGATTCCTTTTGTGTTGCAATATAAAGTTAAAGCCGAGTTAGACAAAATGGAAAAAATGGGAGTTATTAGGAAGGTTACAGAACCTACTGAGTGGGTTAATTCTATGGTGATTACAAAGAAAAGTAAAGATAATATTAGAATATGTTTAGATCCCCAGAACCTAAATAAATATGTTATTAGAGAAAGATGTAAAATACCTACCTTTGAAGAAGTAGTTGCTAACATGCCCAATGCTAAGTATTTTTCAGTTTTGGATGCATCTAAAGGATTTTATATGATAAAACTATCAAAGTGTAGTCAGTTACTTACCACATTTAATGCTGGTCAATATGGTAGATATTGCTATGAGAGGTTACCTTTTGGTTTGAATTCAGCTCCGGAAGTTTTTAGTAGATGTTTTTCTAGTTTATTTATGGACATAGAAGGAGTAGAAGTGTATATAGATGAAATAATTGGAATTTCAAACATACATCTTCTTCACCATATTATAATAGATCTAATGGTATGGTAGAGAGACATATTCAAACTATTAAAAAGATGTTTAAAAAATGTATAACTGATAATAAAGATTTTTATTTAGCTTTATTAGAGTTGCGTAATATGTCTATTTCTAGAAATATTAATGTGTCGCCTAATGAATTGTTGCTTGGAAGGCAAAGCAAGTCTATTTTACCTATTAAAAAGTATCGTAAAAGAATTAATTACAAAGAAATATTAGATCAATTAGAGGAAAGAAGGGTAAAATACAAATGCTATCATGACACAAAGAATAAAGGCAAAACGAACAAGTATTATAAAAACCAAAATGTATATGTTAGAGATAAGAATAGTAATAAGTTAATTAAAGGATTAATTTTAGATGTAGCAGATAAACCTAGAACTTATAAAATTTTACTGGAAAATGGTCAGATAGTTTTAAGAAATACTTTTCATATTTTTAAAGGGTCGAAAGATAATTTTGGTTCTAATAGATTGTTGGATTTTGATGATGATGACGATTTGTTTGATAATAATGTACCAATACAGGGACCTGTTCAACAACCTAGACATGTACATTTTTCAGATCAGGTTCAGGTACACAGTTATGATAATGTACAGAGATCAAGGTCAGGTAGAGCCATTATTAGACCCAATAGATATCCTTCATAAAATATTGTTTGTTTAAAGGAAAAAAAGGGAGATGTAAGACATCACATCACTAGTCTAAGTGAGCTGTCAGTGATATGTCAATTAAGAGTACTTTGTGTAACACGCACCTTGGTGGTGATTTGTATTATATGTAAATATGTAAAATAGCAATAAACAAGTAACCCTTAACAATACCTTGTTTGTATCATTCTAAATATATAACAATGAGTTACTCTAGGGTCCGGTACTAGGGATCCTAGGTGTCATTCTATGGACCTCTTATAATTTGGTAACTTTTTCCTCTGTCAAGGTAACCTTTAGCCAAAGATATCATGTCTCTCCTTGTTACTACTTGTAGGTATATATCATCGATGTATATTATTGACCAAGGAAAGTAACTGTGCTGAACAAAAATATATTAATGTATAAAAATCCGCATCCGGAACGATGTCATTACAGAAGAATGCGGAGTGAAAGATGATGTTGGGACTAAAATGAAGAAAAGTAGTTTACGCTGCTTTGGACACGTTGAAAGAATGAAGGATGAAAGATTGACTAAAAAGGTATATATGGCTGAAGTGAAAGGAAATGCGGGCAGAGGACGACCTAGGACCTAGGTGTACCTACTATAAAAAATGTATTGATCGAAGGCAATATTAAAATTTCGCCGAGCATGTATGAAAGGTGCCTGAACAAGTGACTTGTGTTGTGCTTGTGGGGTTATTTATTATATAATAGTTTCATATCCATTAGAGAGACGTGCATCACGACCGTCGACCGCTCCTACGACTATATATTCAGTTTGTAAAGTGCGTGTGGTTGTTACACTGGTAGAGGTGGTAGTGAGCAGTGGCGTACTGTGCTCGTGTCGTGCTCGTGTCCGTGTCGTGACAGAACATAATTTCAGTTAGTGAACGTCAACTCCCAACACGAACCTTTAATAAACATCATCAACTTTAACTACTACGCACTATAACTTACATTCAGGAACATACAATTGTCTCCCGCTGAATACCCAGGAGGTTATTATTAGCAACACTGAAAGAAACTGTAAAATATATATATATATATCTATTGATCATCACGCCTTTTATCCCAAGAGAGGTAGGCAGAGACAATCAAATTCCATTTGCTACGATATTGATATACCTCTTTCGATACATGCTCGGCGTACTTGTGTGTGTTTTTAATATTGCCACCGATCAATTCATTTTTTATATGTTCAATAAAAGTAGGTACACCTAAGTCGTCCTCTGACAGCAATTCCAGGAAAACCTTTTTAGTCAATCTTTTCTACAACATCATCTTTCACTCCGTATTATTCTCTAATGACATCGTTCCGGATGCGGTCAATACACTTTAGATATAACATTCTACGTAAAGTATAGATATGTTGTAGAGTCGTAACGTGCATACTCTACAAAGGTATATAATTGGCTTTTAAACAAAAGTCTAAGTACCGACTTCAAAAATTATGCACTGAAAAGTGTGCTTTCCGAAAGCAAATGCATAAGTCACTATAAAAAATACCTAAATCGCTTCAAGTTTGCATATAAAATTTGAAGAGTTCTCGATTTCTCCAGGATCCCATCATCAGATCCTAACCTGGCGTCTTCAAGTCAGAAGCAATTTTAAATGTGACAGTAACGTTTGTTTGAGCCATGAACTTTATAACTCAGGACAACTCCAAAGTCAGGTCGTTTTATATAATTATCCAATTCATATAATTATCTTAATAATACAGAAAATTAAAATTGCTATTAAAAAACACATACCTACTACGAAACTACGAGTAAGGAAAGGAACTACGAAAAGTGTCATTAGAAATATAAAACGTAAAGAACATCTCGAGTGAAGCCGGGTTTGTATCTAGTATTATAATAATTAGATCATGTCCATGTTCCATGTTCCATGTTCCATCTAACATAGTCACAGAACATACGTTATAAGGTCCTCATCTTTGTTTCGTTATGTTATGATGCAATATCACAGACAAATGTCTCACGTGATGTCTTAGGATAATAAACCATATAATATACCTACTTGAGATTTAGTTTTGTACATGTATGATGATACCTCTGTTGTCAGGTGCAAGTGTGCAATATTACATTACATGAAACATCATTTGTGCATCATCCATTTCAAAAAACTTTTATTTTGCAAGACTTAGCAGAAGACAACTGTTCCTCATTTAGTCGATGATATTTTGAGGTTACCTAAAAAGTTAAGTGTGGAATGAATATTCTCATCTCAGGTGTTAATTTAATATTCAGAACATAATGAGAAAATGTAGGTTCTATATTTAGATGTTGTTGTAGTATTAAATAAAGAAGTTCGGTCACGCGACTCTTAAATAAACTTGTTTTTTGTTCAAGTTAATTGTTCTCCAAAACGATATGTCATTCTGTGTGCTTCCTGAGTCGTCCTGAGTCCGCCTGAGTCCGCCTGAGTCCGGGCTCATGCATGACTACATTATTTGGTGGATACACTCCTAGAGATTATAATACTTAGTTATATACATGTACCTAAAAGTTTTTATAGTGAACTAGGTAGGTATAGAATTAAAATTGTGAGCACAGTACATAGTCAAAATAGAGCTACTGCTTACTTTTTGTATTCCACAAGAGCGCACTACCCCGACTTTAAACCGCATCCAAATCCGTGTAGTTGTTATCGAGGATGTTCAACTAAACAGTGTGAGTGAGTTGACAACAAGACAACAACATCTAATATTTCCAAGTACCTACAGCCTACAGGGCCGCTACAGGGCTAATGAAGTTGTTTTCTAGTGGAATATTACTATAGAACAACACGTTTGGTACTCATTACATATTACATTATAATGAATATAGATAGTCAGAGAAGTTTTCTTTCTACTTTATGTTACTCTGGTACTTACTTGTCATATTTAGCGGATACTAGGAAAACTGAAAAACTTTATTGTGTTTTTTTTATTCAGATATAAATATATATTTTATTTATAGGATCACTCTTGTGTCTGCCGTCTGTCACAGGTTATTTTCTCCGAATCTACTAGAGTTTGATGACCCAATCACGGGCGTTTACCGTAAATAAATCGATTTTTTAGTTAAAAAAAGTTATTAAGTTTAAATTTTAGCGTCCCCCTCACTGAGTCTAAAATAAAAAAAGGAAATGTAGTGCCTCACTTTACAGGAAAACTTAAACCAAAATCCTGTCTTAAAGTTTTGTTTGACGTCCTCCCCACGAGCTCGACTCGCTCAGCTCGCTCTTGGCCAATTTTGTTATGGAAGTCTAGCAACTTCTAAAATATCTTTCAATAATATTGATGTAAATTTTTAATTACGCAAAACAGTTTCAATAAAATACGTTCCATTGTACTCTTGATTTTTAGTGGGTTCCGTCATAAAACGTAAATACTACCAAACTTCAGCGGATCGACTCGACAATTATGAATCAGTTAGGACTATTAACCTACTTCATATTATGTCATAGGTATATTGAAATATGAATGACATGACTAAATAAGAAAGTGGTTGCAATAAACATTGAATAGCTTCTGTAACTATTCAACATTTATACCTCAACCGTCAACGTGTCCTTCTACTAAATATAAAACATCAAAAATGTAACACCTCGATAAAGTCATGACATGATACATTATAATATTTATACAAACCACAACATTATCGTCCTTTCCTCTCGTTATTTGTTGAGCTAGGGGACGAAATTTTGAGACGAAACGTCCTTTGTCATTTTTCAATCTGACGCACTCTTAATTAGTTATTAATTAAATACAGTAGCCAAAAATAAAGTCATAAAAACAATCGAAAACTCGAAAACGATAAATAAAGAGACACGTCCAAGGGTGTGTCGGACCCAAAAATGCCGAAGGACTTTTCGACTATTAATTTCATCCCCTTTTTGAATTTTTTTAAACAACCTATATATTGTAAAAAGAACTTCTACAAAATATAGATTGATAATAAATCAAAATACCTGAAAAATGCTGAAATTACAAATTCGTGAAACGAACTCTTCCTATAATATCAGAAATAAAACTATTGAATGGGTTTTTTTTTTAAATAATACATCTAGACTCATTAGAGGAAGTTAATAAATACATTGTCATATAAAATTTCTATTGTATTAATTTAATGAAATATTTATTATATACAAACGAGATAATAATTATATATTAACTTAGCACCGGCTTCCCACGGGTAGAAACTTGTTTATATAAAGTTCCATTATCCCCGGCGGGGCGGGGAATGAGATATTTTCATGGTATGTCACTCTACTGTTATTTAGCTATCTCAGTGCAAGAAATGTGGTCGATCAACCGTTTTGGTAGGACGATGAACAACAATTATAAATAGTGCTGTTCCGAAGTTCCGATAGCTGTTATGTAGTTATATAACACCTTTACCGTTCACGGTCCACTCACACTGCTGATATTTGTATACAGTACACTGTACGGTTTAACCGGCGTGGAAATAGATCCAAAAAGAAATAATCCCGTGGCTGTAATTTGCCCCTCCCCCGCCCGCTTTCACCCCTAAACTACCACTATGCAAAAAATCATGTCGATCCCGTGTAAAACAAAAACAAATTTATCCCACGGGAACCATCATACATATTTCCGGGATAAAAAGTAGCATAATATATGTGCTATTCCAGACTATATTCCAGATCTCTGTCCAAATTACATCCAGATCCGTTTAGCCGTTCTGGCGTGATTAAGTAAAACAACCTTTCGCAACTATATACATTGAACAACAAAATGTACTAGATTTTCGCTTAAAATTGGGAACATTTTTTTTAAAAACCTCGGTCGGTTTTCTCTGATTTTAGCATCGATGATTTTAGTTCCAAATATGTATTACTGGGAACTTTATCTTGTAATAGCGACTCGCCCCGCGCCCCAAGCTTCGTCCTTGGAATTTATTGAGGTACATATTTATCCCGAAGACTTGCTACTGTCCGTGTCCTCCCACCCTTCAGCTATCTCTGAGCAGTCGATCAGTTGCTCTGCTTTGACGTGAAAGAAGAAGATATGTTGCTATCACAACATTAGTTCCCGCGTCATTACATACACGAACATCAAGGTATAATAATGAAGGTAAAAACTTGTTAGATAATAATGCAACAGTACACTCGGTACTGGTACTGGTACTGGTACTGGTACTGGTACTGGTACTGGTACTCCACGATAAATACACTCAAATATATTCATTTTGTGATAAGAATCGTGAAAGTGCGCCCAGACTCTGGCTCCATTGTACACAGAATGTTGCCAGCATTATTATTGTTTAAAATTGTGATCATTATTCTTATGGCTTATTTATTTATTATTTATTTAAAATTTATTTAAAATGTTGCTTGAAAAATGACAACATTCAATTACCATAATGTATCATGTAAGTGTATGTATAGTTTCATTTTCATATTATCGAGACAAGAATAAACTCTATTTCTAAGCGACTTCTTATATAAAAGCTAATGTCCTCTTATAAATACGTTTATAAATCCAGTTAGCAACGAGAGTTCGTATCGTGTAACAATGGCCACAAATGTCCGTCACTGTGACTGCAGGAGACACACTGTCCACTGTCCAGCCACACCGCACCACTAAATAGCGCCCCTTTGTACAAAACAAGTGGGTTGTAACATTTAATTGTACAAATTACCGGCCGTGTTAGTCTTACTATAATTACTTACTACTCAGTAGTTAGTTGTTAGTAGTTACTACTACGATACTTTACTAAACTCTACGTAGATATAACACGATTTGATCCAGTATATTCCAATTAAGTTAACAAAACACTCTGAACCGAGCACCGAACGAAATGAGAGATCGAATTTAAAAATAAATATGATGAGGCGATAATTAAATTTACCAAATTATAAAATGTAAAAAACAATTTAATTTCCGTTGTTGGTCCTTCGCGGAAGTTCCGGAAAAACAAATTGGATCTACCGGGAAATGGAAAATGGGTTTTCTTTTTGGAAATAACTGTTTATTTACGTGAAGGCACGAGTTCTGATCATATCGAATTACCGTCTGTATTGTTTATAGATTCAATTATTTGTATAGGTAACTGTATCTAGTTAATTTATTGAAAAATATACGTCGACACATCAACCATGCCAGTTGTCATCCCTGGGAATAGCTATACGATTCCTGAAAGCAGTCAAGTATTGGTGAAAGTATGAAAACCTTTAACCTATTTCCTATTCATCATCAGATACAGAATGTTAACTCGTACCGTAGAGGGATAATAATATAGAGCGCTTGTATTGGCGCGTCCTGCGCGAAGTGTAAAGTGTTGGCAGGTGTTTCTTATAAACATATTTGCTTATTTTTCATATGATAATGAATATTACGGAAATGTGAGGAAACGTGGAAGATCTGATGTCGGTAGACTCTAAGGAAAACCTTAGAATCTATTTTAAATACAAATATGCAAACAGATATCTGCAGCAATATTGGTCAGCGGACCTATTCTTTATCTATTGTTTTTGTTGTGGTTATCGAGTCGACAATTGTTTGTTTTGGTATTCACTAAGCCTCTGTGAAAATGGCTATATTCGGCTATATTTTACCATTATTTTACTATGATTTTCTGTTTGGCACGAAAGTTTAGGACGTGGTTTCGAGATGGCTTCAATGTAGAATGACATGCCATCTACATTAGTGTCGATAGGGCCGCAGTTTACGTCAAAAACTTTAGAATTTGTTTATATTGCATGCTTACTGCGCAGTGTGCATATACTCTAGACTCGTACCTACTGCTACATGTTGACACTCTACAGTACACTGGCGTGATCATATCTAAATAGATTCAGCTGTTTCGAAGGCAATTATGACTAAAACTTGCTAAAAAATATAATTATGTTTTAATTCCACATAGTTTTATTTTATACATTTTTAATACTACATACTCGTATATCCAAATATCCAGTTTCATGATGAGATTAATGTAATGTAAAAATAACATGTAACGTAATTACGCCGTTACCCAACATGGTAGACAGTTGTGACAGTATATAACATAATGCTAGATAACAACCCCTATATCGGTCCTGATACATTATTATAATCCCAGACCCAGATCAACATAACCGGAGCCGGAGTTTCAGCACGGGCTACTACGAGCTACGGGATGAAACGCAGAACTCTCCTGTGTTTATACTCGGTCGATATGGTATAGCAAATATACCTGGTTACTGTGGAATTATAAACCTTTTAAAAAAAAGTGCACCGACTTCAAAAATTTGCACTGAAAAGTAAGAAATAATAAATATTTCGTCGTAGAATTTGAAGACGGTTGGTGCCAAATTAGGATACAAAACTAAGTAAATATCTAAGAAGATCTGTTCAATATTATCTATGTTTGTATGTACTGATGATCGTAGGTTCCTAATGAATTGTCTAGATTAGTGAATTTGGGAACTAAGTTGTTTCTAATTTGGCACCAACCGTCTTCAAATTCTACGACGAAATATTTATTATTTCTTACTTTTCAGTGCAAATTTTTGAAGTCGGTGCACTTTTTTTTAAAAGGTTTATTTTACCCTTTTAAGTGATTTTGCTGCCTTGAGAGACAAATAATAACGCAACTAAAAAAATATTGATGGAAAATTAAAAAAAATACCGCTGTGGATGTGATTTGAACCATGTGATTGTGCATCCTATGCACCCCAATATATTTAACCGCTACACCATCGTCAAGAAAATTGACAACTTCGTGTCAATAGCAACCGTTGCTAAGGCTTTTTCTGATACATAATTTTCAGCCGTAAACAGAAATTAATTACTGAATTTCTGAAAAACTACTGAACCGATTGTCGTCATATGTCTGTGAGATAATGTCGAGAAATTATGATGTCTTAAAAAAAATAAGTCGTCAAAATCGGTACATATTTTATCGAGATATCAAGAAAAATGTACTTATAAAGTCAGTTTTTTCAAAATTTCTGAAAAACTAATGAACCAATTTTTATGAGATAAAAATGGGACCAATCCGGAAGAGTTATCTGTCGATTAAAAAAGAAACCATCAAAATCGGTTCACAATTCGCGGAGTTATCGACGTACATACATACATAAAAATACGGTCCGAATTGAGAACCTTCTCCTTCTTTTTTTGGAAGTCGGTTAAAAACTGAAGTTTAGCTCTTAGTAACTAGCTTGTGGATATTTAAAAAAATAATTTGTCTCAAAGGATTTCCTATGTCATTCTTCGGCCTTCAAACTGTCTCTGTGCAAAACATCTCTTCGATCCGTTGCTCCGATTTGACGTGAAAGAAGGACAAACAAACAAAGTTCGCAAACATAATGATCATGAACTTTGTTACTCTTAAAATAAATAGTGTAATGTAATATGTAATACATAATACATCAGTTACCACAAGTAGTTTACGTATATAACCGAACACCGAACACGGTATGTATATTATATTTAGGTAAATTCATTAATTAATTCGTGAACGGAAATACATCCTTTGTTCTCTCCTCTATTTAATTTCGTTATTATCTGTGAACGTAGCACGGTGGAATACTGGAATCCGCTCTGTGAATATATTAAATGTGATTACGGACGACCACGGTCGACGAAGGTCGGCTCACAAATGAGATGCGACTTACCCCCACCCTGCCCCCTCCCCGTCCCCACTCACTATGTCATTAACTTGTGATTGGGAGCCTTAATTGGTCGGAGGGACACTAAACCCTTTTTCAGCTTTATAAAGCTCACTCCATTTTTAACAAGTTACGTCCCTCGTACCGACATCAAGTTTTCTCCTTTCCACCAGATTGCACTAAAACATATATATAACTCAGTTTCCTGCCAACTAAAATAAGTATCAAGAGGTTTGTTCACAGTATAATCAGACTGTTACTTATTACTAAATGATACCTGACAATGCTGTTATGTTTATGGGCAACTCGCAATGTCACACAAGCCACAACCTAGTTAGATAGGTACGAAAAGAAAGTATCCTTCATATAGTTTGGTCATGTGTCAATATTTTTCAGTTGATTGTAGCTTTATATAGTATAATTACAATTTAGATCCAGTTACGGAATACAGTATATACCTACACAGTTTTAAAGTAACATAAATAACTTGCTAGATTAAACGTCCTTCATTACAAGTACAATCGCGTTCATTACTTTCTTGTAGCTATTTAATATGTACAATTCATCAATAGATGACCTAGTGTCGTATTTTTTTAAGTGCAATTTATTGAATCAAATCAATACAAGAAATTAGCGATTTACCGACTATGGGTTTGGCCGACCAGCCGACTGACAACCAATGGACCTCAAATATACCGACTATTTGCCGACTAACCACCGTCCGTCCACCGACTATAAAAGTGGCCGAATAGTCGGCTTTACCGAGTACTAAAATCATTGATGACTAAAATAAGGTCCCTAGAATATGTTTTGACGATTTAAGTTCCAAAATAAATATGCATTAACTGCAAAATAAAAGCGCGAGCCGAGCGAGCGAAGCGAGCGGTGCCCCGGTAGCTGCCGGCAAAGCGCTGGATTAATTATTGGTAATATGTATTTAGTAATAATATAAAGTAATTTGGTTTCAAATTACTTTTCCTGCGTCTAATTATTTATATACCTAGCATAAAATAAAAATAAAATAGTGACAGTTCTACGATACTTTATCAATCCAATTTGGTGAGCATTTATACGTATAGGCAATGCTTTGGAATTTTTTTGGTAGTACAACACTTGAAAGTCAACACTCTTCACTGCTGTCACTGCTTAGTTCTGATTGGAAGATGACGAAGTTCAGGATGAATATGAACAATGAACATGTCGATCCTCGTGATCTGTTTACTTAGTAATAATGCAGCCGAGTGTACGCACAAACAGACGGCACACATAACAAGATTTTAATCAATATGACAGTTTTATTGCATCCAACTTTTTGTATAAAACAATGTACTACAGCTGATAACACACATCTACTCGCTATTGTCTAAATATAACCTAATTATATACATCACGCCTCCCTTTGTTACTTGTTCACGCCAGCTCTAGTTAACATACCTATATGTAACTTTATAGAGTAGTGTGTTATCTAAATCGGTTCAGCCTTTCAAATTATCTCTTTTATGGCAGGGGTAGCGTAATGACATATGCGCCCTGGACTCCTGGAGGGTGTTTATTGATTCAGTCGCCCTTAAAAAGGGATAATAAAAATCGCTCATCGATTTACATACATACGAATTTGTACCCTCTATGATTCTGTACTTTGTCATTCTATCTAACTATTTTTGATGTGTACCATCTTTCCTCTCACTTTCCTGCAATATGTGGGAGTGATTTCGTGAAAAGGGACGGAAGTGTGTAACAGGAAGCGCGCGCTATTTGATTTGACCAATGAGCGCGCGTGGTGGTAGACTTGGCTGTCAGATGGTACCAACACCAACCCATTTTCCGAGAAGTTGGTACTGTCAGCCAACAGTGTGTGCGTGTACCAAGGTGAGATGTCAGATGTTACACATCATATGCGACTTTTTTTAGTTACTACAAACTATAATAGCCATATCGTTGAATGCATACAAAATTTACAGCAAAAATTAGTTGTTCATTTAATTTTGATTGTTATAAAAAAATCCTCTAGTTAATGATTATGGCCAGTCGTGTTCTGACAGATATTAGTTGGCCATATCATAAAAGGCTGAATTACGAATGACATTATTATATATAATAATAAATATATTAGTAAAACACAAAATAGATAGATATGTATGTATCTCTTCTTTAGTCTCGCCTTATCCCGTTACACAGGGGTCGGCTTCCCCACTTGCTTCGGCCTTTTGCGTCCTCCTCCGTGAGGCCCATCTCCCTCATGTCCTTATGGACCTTCGTTGTCCCCTCTTGCTTGTAGCCACGATCAGGCACTTCACGACATGACGGTCCTGTCTTCTAAGCACATTTTTATCAGTTATTTGTGCAACCTTGAAGCTTCCTCACACCTTGTCTTTGAGTGCGAGTGAGAGATATATATGTATATATTCCAACCCTTTGAGTGCGAGTGAGAGATATATATGTATATATTTCAACCTTTTGAGTTTGTTTGTGTTGGCTCTATTTATGATAAGGGAGCTCTGACTTGTTTAATCTCCGCTTCATAAAAGTGCCAGTAGACTGTATTGAAAGCTTTTCTGTGTGTCTGTCTGGCAGTCTGGCTGAATGTTGGTCTAGAAAAGTTACAGTACATTGTTGAGTAACAACCGCACGAAGCCGCCATCACAGATGTACTCTACTTATTGTTGTTATGGACAGGTGATGATGGAGGTCATGTTATAGGAAGAGAATATTATAATGACAAGTAAAGTCGGTGTATGATAAGTTAGTACAAACAAAAGACAGGTTTCTGTGCTGAACTCGACACTTCTATTGTACTCTATTATAAACTTTAATACTAAGGTGTAAAGTCTCAATTAGTCTGAATGACATCACTTGACAACAGCCCACGATCGCCCACGTCTGATGCCTGGTATGGTGGCTATTTCTATGATCCACTCCAAGTGACAGGTGAAAACAAATACATATTTAAAATGGTTAAATTAATAACTTGAAGTTCACGGGTTTAGCACTCTGTAATTATACAGGTAAGTCAAGTCACAGAACTGAAAGGAATTAAAATGTAATTATAAATCAACGGTTAAGTCGCCATGTATGATGAGTGTACAAGTAATGTGGCTCTAAGACATACCTAGCTCTTTTGTACGCATATTTCAGATGAGCACAATATGGCTGTAGTTATAGCAGTAGCAGTACCTGCTCCCTAAATGAGATGAGGCACAACACAAGTTACAAGTACAACGCCCCGCGGCGACAGTATCCATCCTTGTACAGCACCTAACGACAGTAACGACTCAACTTTAAATAAGGGAGCAACATTGTTCCTGCCTGATAGCGCGTCATGGCGTCATAGCGTCAACCCCCTCGCGGCTCTGGCCCCAAGTTTTCCTATAAATTCCTCGTATCAGTCAAAATGGTTGTTAAGTTGCTATTGGTGTCACGTCAGCGCACAATCGTGACAAACGAACCGACCCTCTCTGCTGATAGAATCTTAAGTGCAGCGCCTTAACAGCGGACCTTGTTTGGATTGGATGGATACATACTAGACGCTGCCCACGACTGCCAGCGTGTTGTATTGATGTCACTTCCATGTTCAAGATATCGAGATCGTGAACAAACAATGTATAACTTATTACATCCTATTTAGTTATTATACCTTCATTAGAAACCCAAAATAGACACTTCAAATTACATTTAAATTTAGTAAAGTATCCTTCCAACATTATACCTACACAACACACTACACAGAACACGGCCCCCTGCCTCTCCCTCGAGAACAAAGTCATGAACATGACACACACAGAAGCAGTTTCCTGTGTTCTGTCTACAGTGTATAGTACAAGTACAAGTTTCTGTAGTAGGAAGTTGCTGTAGTTAGGAGCTGCCATGTCATGTGTAGTAGTACATAGAAGTACCAACTAACTTTTATATCCTCTACCCTACCAGTACTATTAGTAGTTGTACATAGAAGTACCAACTAACTTTTATATCCTCTACCCTACCAGTACTATTAGTAGTTGTACATAGAAGTACCAACTAACTTTTATATCCTCTACACTACCAGTACTATTAGTAGTTGTACATAGAAGTACCAACTAACTTTTATATCCTCTACCCTACCAGTACTATTAGTAGTAGTACATAGAAGTACCAACTAACTTTTATATCCTCTACCCTACCAGTACTATTAGTAGTAGTACATAGAAGTACCAACTAACTTTTATATCCTCTACACTACCAGTACTATTAGTAGTTGTACATAGAAGTACCAACTAACTTTTATATCCTCTACCCTACCAGTACTATTAGTAGTTGTACATAGAAGTACCAACTAACTTTTATATCCTCTACCCTACCAGTACTATTAGTAGTTGTACATAGAAGTACCAACTAACTTTTATATCCTCTACCCTACCAGTACTATTAGTAGTTGTACATAGAAGTACCAACTAACTTTTATATCCTCTACCCTACCAGTACTATTAGTAGTAGTACATAGAAGTACCAACTAACTTTTATATCCTCTACACTACCAGTACTATTAGTAGTTGTACATAGAAGTACCAACTAACTTTTATATCCTCTACCCTACCAGTACTATTAGTAGTTGTACATAGAAGTACCAACTAACTTTTATATCCTCTACACTACCAGTACTATTAGTAGTTGTACATAGAAGTACCAACTAACTTTTATATCCTCTACCCTACCAGTACTATTAGTAGTAGTACATAGAAGTACCAACTAACTTTTATATCCTCTACACTACCAGTACTATTAGTAGTTGTACATAGAAGTACCAACTAACTTTTATATCCTCTACCCTACCAGTACTATTAGTAGTTGTACATAGAAGTACCAACTAACTTTTATATCCTCTACCCTACCAGTACTATTAGTAGTTGTACATAGAAGTACCAACTAACTTTTATATCCTCTACCCTACCAGTACTATTTGTAGTAGTACATAGAAGTACCAACTAACTTTTATATCCTCTACCCTACCAGTACTATTAGTAGTTGTACATAGAAGTACCAACTAACTTTTATATCCTCTACCCTACCAGTACTATTTGTAGTAGTACATAGAAGTACCAACTAACTTTTATATCCTCTACCCTACCAGTACTATTAGTAGTAGTACATAGAAGTACCAACTAACTTTTATATCCTCTACCCTACCAGTACTATTAGTAGTAGTACATAGAAGTACCAACTAACTTTTATATCCTCTACACTACCAGTACTATTAGTAGTTGTACATAGAAGTACCAACTAACTTTTATATCCTCTACCCTACCAGTACTATTAGTAGTAGTACATAGAAGTACCAACTAACTTTTATATCCTCTACCCTACCAGTACTATTTGTAGTAGTACATAGAAGTACCAACTAACTTTTATATCCTCTACCCTACCAGTACTATTTGTAGTAGTACATAGAAGTACCAACTAACTTTTATATCCTCTACCCTACCAGTACTATTAGTAGTTGTACATAGAAGTACCAACTAACTTTTATATCCTCTACCCTACCAGTACTATTTGTAGTAGTACATAGAAGTACCAACTAACTTTTATATCCTCTACCCTACCAGTACTATTTGTAGTAGTACATAGAAGTACCAACTAACTTTTATATCCTCTACCCTACCAGTACTATTAGTAGTTGTACATAGAAGTACCAACTAACTTTTATATCCTCTACCCTACCAGTACTATTAGTAGTAGTACATAGAAGTACCAACTAACTTTTATATCCTCTACCCTACCAGTACTATTAGTAGTAGTACATAGAAGTACCAACTAACTTTTATATCCTCTACACTACCAGTACTATTAGTAGTAGTACATAGAAGTACCAACTAACTTTTATATCCTCTACCCTACCAGTACTATTAGTAGTAGTACATAGAAGTACCAACTAACTTTTATATCCTCTACCCTACCAGTACTATTAGTAGTTGTACATAGAAGTACCAACTAACTTTTATATCCTCTACCCTACCAGTACTATTAGTAGTTGTACATAGAAGTACCAACTAACTTTTATATCCTCTACCCTACCAGTACTATTTGTAGTAGTACATAGAAGTACCAACTAACTTTTATATCCTCTACCCTACCAGTACTATTTGTAGTAGTACATAGAAGTACCAACTAACTTTTATATCCTCTACCCTACCAGTACTATTTGTAGTAGTACATAGAAGTACCAACTAACTTTTATATCCTCTACCCTACCAGTACTATTAGTAGTTGTACATAGAAGTACCAACTAACTTTTATATCCTCTACCCTACCAGTACTATTAGTAGTTGTACATAGAAGTACCAACTAACTTTTATATCCTCTACCCTACCAGTACTATTTGTAGTAGTACATAGAAGTACCAACTAACTTTTATATCCTCTACCCTACCAGTACTATTAGTAGTTGTACATAGAAGTACCAACTAACTTTTATATCCTCTACCCTACCAGTACTATTAGTAGTAGTACATAGAAGTACCAACTAACTTTTATATCCTCTACCCTACCAGTACTATTAGTAGTTGTACATAGAAGTACCAACTAACTTTTATATCCTCTACCCTACCAGTACTATTTGTAGTAGTACATAGAAGTACCAACTAACTTTTATATCCTCTACCCTACCAGTACTATTAGTAGTAGTACATAGAAGTACCAACTAACTTTTATATCCTCTACCCTACCAGTACTATTTGTAGTAGTACATAGAAGTACCAACTAACTTTTATATCCTCTACCCTACCAGTACTATTTGTAGTAGTACATAGAAGTACCAACTAACTTTTATATCCTCTACCCTACCAGTACTATTAGTAGTTGTACATAGAAGTACCAACTAACTTTTATATCCTCTACCCTACCAGTACTATTTGTAGTAGTACATAGAAGTACCAACTAACTTTTATATCCTCTACCCTACCAGTACTATTAGTAGTAGTACATAGAAGTACCAACTAACTTTTATATCCTCTACCCTACCAGTACTATTAGTAGTTGTACATAGAAGTACCAACTAACTTTTATATCCTCTACCCTACCAGTACTATTTGTAGTAGTACATAGAAGTACCAACTAACTTTTATATCCTCTACCCTACCAGTACTATTAGTAGTAGTACATAGAAGTACCAACTAACTTTTATATCCTCTACCCTACCAGTACTATTTGTAGTAGTACATAGAAGTACCAACTAACTTTTATATCCTCTACCCTACCAGTACTATTAGTAGTTGTACATAGAAGTACCAACTAACTTTTATATCCTCTACCCTACCAGTACTATTTGTAGTAGTACATAGAAGTACCAACTAACTTTTATATCCTCTACCCTACCAGTACTATTAGTAGTAGTACATAGAAGTACCAACTAACTTTTATATCCTCTACCCTACCAGTACTATTAGTAGTAGTACATAGAAGTACCAACTAACTTTTATATCCTCTACCCTACCAGTACTATTAGTAGTTGTACATAGAAGTACCAACTAACTTTTATATCCTCTACCCTACCAGTACTATTTGTAGTAGTACATAGAAGTACCAACTAACTTTTATATCCTCTACCCTACCAGTACTATTAGTAGTAGTACATAGAAGTACCAACTAACTTTTATATCCTCTACCCTACCAGTACTATTTGTAGTAGTACATAGAAGTACCAACTAACTTTTATATCCTCTACCCTACCAGTACTATTAGTAGTTGTACATAGAAGTACCAACTAACTTTTATATCCTCTACCCTACCAGTACTATTTGTAGTAGTACATAGAAGTACCAACTAACTTTTATATCCTCTACCCTACCAGTACTATTAGTAGTAGTACATAGAAGTACCAACTAACTTTTATATCCTCTACCCTACCAGTACTATTAGTAGTTGTACATAGAAGTACCAACTAACTTTTATATCCTCTACCCTACCAGTACTATTTGTAGTAGTACATAGAAGTACCAACTAACTTTTATATCCTCTACCCTACCAGTACTATTAGTAGTTGTACATAGAAGTACCAACTAACTTTTATATCCTCTACCCTACCAGTACTATTTGTAGTAGTACATAGAAGTACCAACTAACTTTTATATCCTCTACCCTACCAGTACTATTAGTAGTAGTACATAGAAGTACCAACTAACTTTTATATCCTCTACCCTACCAGTACTATTAGTAGTAGTACATAGAAGTACCAACTAACTTTTATATCCTCTCTACCCTACCAGTACTATTAGTAGTTGTACATAGAAGTACCAACTAACTTTTATATCCTCTACCCTACCAGTACTATTTGTAGTAGTACATAGAAGTACCAACTAACTTTTATATCCTCTACCCTACCAGTACTATTAGTAGTAGTACATAGAAGTACCAACTAACTTTTATATCCTCTACCCTACCAGTACTATTTGTAGTAGTACATAGAAGTACCAACTAACTTTTATATCCTCTACCCTACCAGTACTATTAGTAGTAGTACATAGAAGTACCAACTAACTTTTATATCCTCTACCCTACCAGTACTATTAGTAGTTGTACATAGAAGTACCAACTAACTTTTATATCCTCTACCCTACCAGTACTATTTGTAGTAGTACATAGAAGTACCAACTAACTTTTATATAACGCAAGTACTCTACCCTACCAGTACTATTTGTAGTAGTACATAGAAGTACCAACTAACTTTTATATCCTCTACCCTACCAGTACTATTAGTAGTAGTACATAGAAGTACCAACTAACTTTTATATCCTCTACCCTACCAGTACTATTAGTAGTAGTACATAGAAGTACCAACTAACTTTTATATCCTCTACCCTACCAGTACTATTTGTAGTAGTACATAGAAGTACCAACTAACTTTTATATCCTCTACCCTACCAGTACTATTAGTAGTAGTACATAGAAGTACCAACTAACTTTTATATCCTCTACCCTACCAGTACTATTAGTAGTAGTACATAGAAGTACCAACTAACTTTTATATCCTCTACCCTACCAGTACTATTAGTAGTAGTACATAGAAGTACCAACTAACTTTTATATCCTCTACCCTACCAGTACTATTTGTAGTAGTACATAGAAGTACCAACTAACTTTTATATCCTCTACCCTACCAGTACTATTAGTAGTAGTACATAGAAGTACCAACTAACTTTTATATCCTCTACCCTACCAGTACTATTAGTAGTTGTACATAGAAGTACCAACTAACTTTTATATCCTCTACCCTACCAGTACTATTTGTAGTAGTACATAGAAGTACCAACTAACTTTTATATCCTCTACCCTACCAGTACTATTAGTAGTAGTACATAGAAGTACCAACTAACTTTTATATCCTCTACCCTACCAGTACTATTTGGAGTAGTACATAGAAGTACTAACTTTTATATCCTCTACCCTACCAGTACTATTAGTAGTACATAGAAGTACCAACTAACTTTTATATCCTCTACCCTACCAGTACTATTTGTAGTAGTACATAGAAGTACCAACTAACTTTTATATCCTCTACCCTACCAGTACTATTAGTAGTAGTACATAGAAGTACCAACTAACTTTTATATCCTCTACCCTACCAGTACTATTAGTAGTTGTACATAGAAGTACCAACTAACTTTTATATCCTCTACCCTACCAGTACTATTTGTAGTAGTACATAGAAGTACCAACTAACTTTTATATCCTCTACCCTACCAGTACTATTAGTAGTTGTACATAGAAGTACCAACTAACTTTTATATCCTCTACCCTACCAGTACTATTTGTAGTAGTACATAGAAGTACCAACTAACTTTTATATCCTCTACCCTACCAGTACTATTAGTAGTTGTACATAGAAGTACCAACTAACTTTTATATCCTCTACCCTACCAGTACTATTAGTAGTAGTACATAGAAGTACCAACTAACTTTTATATCCTCTACCCTACCAGTACTATTAGTAGTTGTACATAGAAGTACCAACTAACTTTTATATCCTCTACCCTACCAGTACTATTTGTAGTAGTACATAGAAGTACCAACTAACTTTTATATCCTCTACCCTACCAGTACTATTAGTAGTTGTACATAGAAGTACCAACTAACTTTTATATCCTCTACCCTACCAGTACTATTTGTAGTAGTACATAGAAGTACCAACTAACTTTTATATCCTCTACCCTACCAGTACTATTAGTAGTTGTACATAGAAGTACCAACTAACTTTTATATCCTCTACCCTACCAGTACTATTTGTAGTAGTACATAGAAGTACCAACTAACTTTTATATCCTCTACCCTACCAGTACTATTAGTAGTAGTACATAGAAGTACCAACTAACTTTTATATCCTCTACCCTACCAGTACTATTAGTAGTAGTACATAGAAGTACCAACTAACTTTTATATCCTCTACCCTACCAGTACTATTAGTAGTTGTACATAGAAGTACCAACTAACTTTTATATCCTCTACCCTACCAGTACTATTTGTAGTAGTACATAGAAGTACCAACTAACTTTTATATCCTCTACCCTACCAGTACTATTAGTAGTAGTACATAGAAGTACCAACTAACTTTTATATCCTCTACCCTACCAGTACTATTTGTAGTAGTACATAGAAGTACCAACTAACTTTTATATCCTCTACCCTACCAGTACTATTAGTAGTAGTACATAGAAGTACCAACTAACTTTTATATCCTCTACCCTACCAGTACTATTAGTAGTTGTACATAGAAGTACCAACTAACTTTTATATCCTCTACCCTACCAGTACTATTAGTAGTTGTACATAGAAGTACCAACTAACTTTTATATCCTCTACCCTACCAGTACTATTTGTAGTAGTACATAGAAGTACCAACTAACTTTTATATCCTCTACCCTACCAGTACTATTAGTAGTAGTACATAGAAGTACCAACTAACTTTTATATCCTCTACCCTACCAGTACTATTAGTAGTAGTACATAGAAGTACCAACTAACTTTTATATCCTCTACCCTACCAGTACTATTAGTAGTTGTACATAGAAGTACCAACTAACTTTTATATCCTCTACCCTACCAGTACTATTTGTAGTAGTACATAGAAGTACCAACTAACTTTTATATCCTCTACCCTACCAGTACTATTAGTAGTAGTACATAGAAGTACCAACTAACTTTTATATCCTCTACCCTACCAGTACTATTTGTAGTAGTACATAGAAGTACCAACTAACTTTTATATCCTCTACCCTACCAGTACTATTAGTAGTAGTACATAGAAGTACCAACTAACTTTTATATCCTCTACCCTACCAGTACTATTAGTAGTTGTACATAGAAGTACCAACTAACTTTTATATCCTCTACCCTACCAGTACTATTTGTAGTAGTACATAGAAGTACCAACTAACTTTTATATCCTCTACCCTACCAGTACTATTTGTAGTAGTACATAGAAGTACCAACTAACTTTTATATCCTCTACCCTACCAGTACTATTAGTAGTAGTACATAGAAGTACCAACTAACTTTTATATCCTCTACCCTACCAGTACTATTAGTAGTTGTACATAGAAGTACCAACTAACTTTTATATCCTCTACCCTACCAGTACTATTTGTAGTAGTACATAGAAGTACCAACTAACTTTTATATCCTCTACCCTACCAGTACTATTTGTAGTAGTACATAGAAGTACCAACTAACTTTTATATCCTCTACCCTACCAGTACTATTTGTAGTAGTACATAGAAGTACCAACTAACTTTTATATCCTCTACCCTACCAGTACTATTAGTAGTAGTACATAGAAGTACCAACTAACTTTTATATCCTCTACCCTACCAGTACTATTTGTAGTAGTACATAGAAGTACCAACTAACTTTTATATCCTCTACCCTACCAGTACTATTAGTAGTAGTACATAGAAGTACCAACTAACTTTTATATCCTCTACCCTACCAGTACTATTAGTAGTTGTACATAGAAGTACCAACTAACTTTTATATCCTCTACCCTACCAGTACTATTTGTAGTAGTACATAGAAGTACCAACTAACTTTTATATCCTCTACCCTACCAGTACTATTAGTAGTAGTACATAGAAGTACCAACTAACTTTTATATCCTCTACCCTACCAGTACTATTTGTAGTAGTACATAGAAGTACCAACTAACTTTTATATCCTCTACCCTACCAGTACTATTAGTAGTAGTACATAGAAGTACCAACTAACTTTTATATCCTCTACCCTACCAGTACTATTTGTAGTAGTACATAGAAGTACCAACTAACTTTTATATCCTCTACCCTACCAGTACTATTAGTAGTAGTACATAGAAGTACCAACTAACTTTTATATCCTCTACCCTACCAGTACTATTAGTAGTAGTACATAGAAGTACCAACTAACTTTTATATCCTCTACCCTACCAGTACTATTTGTAGTAGTACATAGAAGTACCAACTAACTTTTATATCCTCTACCCTACCAGTACTATTAGTAGTAGTACATAGAAGTACCAACTAACTTTTATATCCTCTACCCTACCAGTACTATTTGTAGTAGTACATAGAAGTACCAACTAACTTTTATATCCTCTACCCTACCAGTACTATTAGTAGTAGTACATAGAAGTACCAACTAACTTTTATATCCTCTACCCTACCAGTACTATTAGTAGTAGTACATAGAAGTACCAACTAACTTTTATATCCTCTACCCTACCAGTACTATTTGTAGTAGTACATAGAAGTACCAACTAACTTTTATATCCTCTACCCTACCAGTACTATTTGTAGTAGTACATAGAAGTACCAACTAACTTTTATATCCTCTACCCTACCAGTACTATTTGTAGTAGTACATAGAAGTACCAACTAACTTTTATATCCTCTACACTACCAGTACTATTAGTAGTAGTACATAGAAGTACCAACTAACTTTTATATCCTCTACCCTACCAGTACTATTTGTAGTAGTACATAGAAGTACCAACTAACTTTTATATCCTCTACACTACCAGTACTATTAGTAGTAGTACATAGAAGTACCAACTAACTTTTATATCCTCTACCCTACCAGTACTATTTGTAGTAGTACATAGAAGTACCAACTAACTTTTATATCCTCTACCCTACCAGTACTATTTGTAGTAGTACATAGAAGTACCAACTAACTTTTATATCCTCTACACTACCAGTACTATTAGTAGTAGTACATAGAAGTACCAACTAACTTTTATATCCTCTACCCTACCAGTACTATTTGTAGTAGTACATAGAAGTACCAACTAACTTTTATATCCTCTACACTACCAGTACTATTAGTAGTAGTACATAGAAGTACCAACTAACTTTTATATCCTCTACCCTACCAGTACTATTTGTAGTAGTACATAGAAGTACCAACTAACTTTTATATCCTCTACCCTACCAGTACTATTTATTTTTGTATTTTAATTTATTTCTTAAATTTGATTTTTTAATATAATTTAATCTCTTCTCCATTAGTATATTAAGTTGTTGTTCTAATTATTTTGGAGACTATAAATAAATAAAACTATACTTAAATTAAATTAAATATAATTTTACCATACAAACTTTGACGTCCCCTTTTAAACCATTGACAGGTACATTTCCTTTCCTCATTATCCAATAAACGCATCTTACAATGGAGTAACTCCAAGTGAGTATATCAGAGCATAACTAACTGTAAATAGTCAATCTAAGTTTGTATAGATAGCATAGTAGTTATATAACAAAGTTAGGTTCCTCACAAACTCACAACACAACTAGAGAGTGACCTGTGACATCTACTTTCATATTTTATTTATATGTTAGATTGCTGCCCACAGTGCCCACAGCTTCGTCTGTCATGTGAAGCTGTACATCACCGAACTACACTGACGAGCAATATAAAAAAGCCACTTGCAAAATGCACATTGTTTAACACATTTAATTAAATTTGTTTTGTTACCATTTGGTGTTTTTAACCGTTATTAAATACACTTGAATGTTATGCTTTTTACTTCAAAAAGCTATCTGGCGTGGCGTGGTTTCGGAAATATTTAATGATAAGTTAGTGGGTTTTTAATATTGCTCGTCAGTGTATTTTTTCTGCCAGTATTGGATGTCGAACTAATTGTGACAAAGGGTTTATAGCCGTCGTAGTGTAGCGACTATATTATGTGGCTGTTAATACGTACTTACGTACTAGAGGTAGAGAGAGTAAACAAAGTTAGCCAAGAATAATTTTCAATTCCAATAAGTTCAATTTAGTTAAGGTTATAATCGATAGAAAAAACAAAACTGAAACACAAGATGATAAAATAAACTCCTTCCACACATAGGTAGTGCATAATAAAATATCTAAAACTTTAATAAGGCACTTTTTAAAATAACCACATATTTTCAAATAAAATAGCGGTAAAACAGAAATGTTTTTTTATTTTTTTCATTTATAAAAATAATTCAGTAAGTACATGAAATTATGTGAAGTTTCTTGCAATAAGCATGATTTATTTGGAATCTGAGATAGAAATATAGAATATTAATTAAAAATAATGTAAATAGCTCGGAAAGTGCTTGTTCCCAGATTACAATTAAAATGGGTGTACTACTATATCTGCATAACTTTTTGTTACATCGTAAAATTTCACTCTCATATATTTTTTTCATAACGCGCCTAAAGAAGTATAACTTCTAAATATATAGTTATTTAATACAAGAGAAGGTTTACTTTCACACAATGTCATGAAAATTGAATTATTTTTACAAGAGAATTAAATAAAAATCCGAAAAACTGGTATTTTGTAATTTTCTCTGAAAATAGAATTATTTTTACAAGAGAATAAAATAAAACACCGAAAAATTGGTTGTTCGTAATTTTCTATGAAAATTTGATGTTATGTTTAAAAGTGCCTTATGAAAGATTTAATTTTTTATTATCTACATTCTACAAGTTTTGTGTAGGATATTTTCCGCTAGGATTCACGTTTCGCTGAAAATCGCAAAAAAAAAACACTTTCAACCACCTAAATAGCATCCCATTTCACAACTGTGTGTTATGACAAATGCGTGTTTTTTTATATTTTTATAAATTACACTCTATTACGGGGTGAAATATATCGATCGTTAGTCAGTTTGTGTGAGCATTGATTCAGTTTGTCTGAGGGCTGTTTCACAATGTGTCAATAAAGTTATCAAACACATAAAATAATGGCTATAGTATAGGTACCTACTACAATTATGTTATGATGTTTATTTTACATTGGAGTAGGTGTAGAGCGTGTGTTTGTGTGTGTATTGATCAGTTGATTCTCGTGTGAGAGCACTTTATGTTCCCGTACCTAATTAAAACGGTCATGTTTACAAAAAGTGTTTACCTTTATAAGGATAAGGCGGAGACATTATTCATTGGGCTCATTTAAAATGTTAGTTAACAGGTAGTTTAGTAGGTCACACTCCTGGGGAACCTGGGGAACCTGGGGAACCTGGGTAGGGTTGTTATTTATTATTATTATTTAATCTATGCCAGACTTTGAGTATTTACCAAAAGAGACGTGAAGTGTTTAAATCACCGAACAATTTTTTCAGCCACTTTTGGCGGGGGGGGGGGGGAGGTAAACGCTTAGTACTAGCCCCTGTACCACTGTATTTTTCTGTCGTTTTATTGTCGCAACAGATTTTACGTTATATGATGATTATGTTAAAATACAAACATAATAATTATAATTAATGATTGGAAACACTAAGTTTGACGCCCTAGATCGCCTTTCCCGTTTAAAACATCACAATTAACTATTTTCCTAGAGCTCTGTCTCGCGACACAAAACGATACCAACGAAATCTAAGGTAACTTATTACTGCGCACCTGGTCAGTATAACTGGTCAAAGGGGAAAAAATTGGCGAAAGTGGGAGCCCGTCTATGGCCCCTCCATAGGCTTAGTACTCTATGATGCCAGACTATGATTGTCCATTTATTTTTAAAATATTTTAATAATAAGAAGCAAAAACTAACACCAAATTGTTAATTAAGTATTTTTTGCTTTACTGTGCATATATTTGGAAGTCGATTTTAGTGTCATATGTGTGAGTCATTGTAAGTTGTAAACACAATGTTGTAGAGTGAACATTATTTTTGTAATTAACAAGTAAAATATGATATACAATACAATCTGTTGCTATGTAGATCTTAGAGCTATGTTGATGTAGCGAGCTGTCAACAATGTTGTATCAATGTAAACATCCCCTCTATCAAGAAACACCACACCTATCATTACGGTTACTTCACTGGAGCTGTAGGGGTGAGCAGACTATAGGTATTATAACTGAGACTCAAAACTCAATACGAATCTATACGTGGTGAAGCCCATTACTAACTCTTTATGGTCAAGAGCTCATACTAAAATCCCATAGAAATTTCAGTTTTTCCGCATTTTCCAATTTTCGGGCGACTTTTCCAATCTTTCTTTCCCTACGAACATTTTTTTTAATAACCAAATCGGTCCAGCCATTTTCTAGTGTTTTCTAGTGTCTAACGAACAGCATTTCAATTGTATATCTATATGTATAAAATTTCAAATCGACATCATATACAATATTGTATAAGAATGTGTAATTCTGAGATTTCTCGAACGAAGCCCGTGGTTCAAAGCTAGTAGTAGTAACTATATAAAGTAAGATGTCTGTCATAAATCGCCTTTTACGGTATTCACAAGAAGATAAAGAGACCAGAACAAGCTGGGTTAGCATATATTTTGACAGCGACACTTTCGTTTCGGTCGAATGGCCTTGAACAGGCCAAAACGTTCATGTCCAACAAGGACCGGCCAGAGATAGCCCGGACCGGGCATGCCCTGCACAAGAATGCCGAGCAATTTGCTTGGCCGGACAAAGACAAGTACACAGAATTTTCCCGCACATTGTTGGGCCGGACCTCTCGGCCCCGGGCTATCTCTGGCCGGTCCTTGTTGGACATAACGTTTTGGCCTGTTCAAGGCCATTCGACCGAAACGAAAGTGTCGCTGTCAAAATGTATGCTAACCCCACAGTAGAGAGCTAAGGTATAAAATGATATACGACAACCTCCCCCCGCACCCCGCTCACACACACAATAGTGTCCTATACTGTAACATATAGCCACACACACCACACACATACGTAATGCAGGATAATACCCAGATGAGCATCGTTGGATTTATGGTGATGGTGATGGTCCATGAAGCTAGGTAAGTTAGGATCTTGGTACTTGTATAGGTATCAACCTCCGTCAGTGTCACATACAGAATATCTTACAACTTTGGTCATTATACTACCAAATACAGTAGATATAGGAGGTGGAGTAGTGAGTACAGATGTAAATGTCGGTTATATACCACACACTTTTTCCCGACTAGATTCAGTTGTACTATTATAGGTCCACATTTAGTAGATACTCGTAAACTTTCCCGATGAATCAACCTATCTAATAAATAAAATCGCAACAAAATCCGTTTAGTTGTTTTTGCGTGAGGCGGACACAAACAGACAGACAGACGCGACTAGGTACATTTGTTTTATATGTAGTTATAGTGATCTTTGACCAGTTAAATTGACCAGGTGCACAGTAATAAGTTACCTTAGGTTTCGTTGGTATCGTTTTGTGTCGCGAGACAGAACTCTAGAAAAATAGTTAATTGTGATGTTTTAAATGGGAAAGGCGATCTAGGACGTCAAACTTGCGGGAACATAGTGTATCCAATCATTAATTATAATTATTATGTTTGTATTTTAACATAATCATCAACTAACGTAAAAGCCGATGCGACAATAAAATGACAGAAAAACAGTGGTACAGGGGCTAGTAGGTACTAAGCGTTTACCTCCCCTCCCGCCAAAAGTGGCAGAAAAATGTGTACGGTGATTTACACGCTACACGTCTCCTTTGGTATATACTTAAAGTTTGAACCGTATCACTTGACAGTATTTTCAACGATGAGCGGTGATACCTACAACCCCTAGACTGCAACACTCCTTACCTATAGAGAAGTAGCCTCTGATGGTCTGTTATAATGTATGTAGGTATATAATAAATGAGTTAAAAATACTTGTTAGTTGTTGTTCAGTAACAGTAACAACGCGATGTGACACTTGTGTACACTTTGTGATTGAGTAGGTACTGAAGCTGTGGGGGCTGTGGGCAGTGACTCACCATTACGCTGTACATTTTTCATGAAAAATAAAACACAGTCAACATGACAATATTTTGCCAGCTGCAATTTTTTCTGTGCATGTGTGCATGTCGATAATAGCAACAAAATTACATTTTTAATTTAGGTATTTAAACACAGGTTGCGTGTTTTATAGGTACCCAATGTAAGACAATTCAATGAAGTAGGTACCTATCTAAGATTTTATAAGACGATTCGTCTTGCAAAATCTTAGGTACCTATATATTTGTACCTATTTAATTGAATCCTCAAAATAAAAATAATTATTTACTGATTTTGTAAAGATTTTAATATTTTAAAATGTATGAGAAAATTGGTTCTAATAACTCAAATACTCCATGACACATAATACTATCTATATAGTAGGTAATATAGTAAACTATGTTAGATATAGAAAACAAAGAACATACCTATTTAGATATGCTATGTTTTAGTGATGACACCTGACACATATTGTAATTAATGTATATTGTTAGTATTCTGTTGTGTACCTACTTGTGTCATATTAAAGTTGGCTGATCAATATTGGACTAACTGATTCATAGTAATGAATCACCAGACTGCAGTTGGCAACAAGTTGTACTTCATGCACTAACTAACTATAACAAAAGATACATTTCTCACGCCCGCACACCGCACACCTCACACACCGCACGCCCGCACGCCATTCTGCACAACTTCGATGAAAAACAATCCATACTTACATTAATTATTTCAGCAAATTATTTTTTATACTTAACCTTTATATAGGTATTACAAATGATAAATAGCTAGCTTCGTTGTTCAAATCAAAGATGACATTTTTACAGTAGGTAAACATCCCTAACAAGAGATCGATAATTCTGTTAATAAAATTATTATTTATTGAAAAGAAGTGTATCAACAAAATAGGTACCTATGTGTCCCGTTTGGAGATCGAACCCAAACTTTGAGTCGCACTGCCCACTGCCCACAGCCCACAGCCCACAGCCCACAGCCCATAGTGCCCATAGCAACAAGCAACAAGATCGCGATGATGTACTTACATTGTACAACTACATCGAGCTAACATAATAGTATTATGTTGTCATATTTATTTATAGAATCCATTCTAATTTCTGTACGAGTACAAGTTTGGTTAATTTTTTTGTTACTTTGTTAGAGTGTCGCTGTGAGCTGTTGTCGATGTAGCTGTAGTAGTAGGAGGGGCGGGGGTGGGGCATATTATGTAAGTTCAGCGCGGGTCATTGTGCTTCATGATATGTTACATATCTTCATGTGACGTCTCATCTCTGCCACATCACTACACAGTACACACCACACAAACCAGTTACAACCGCCGCCCGCGCCAACCTACTTTGATATCTTTTCGCAAATCGTTTTATTGTGCGGTTTACATAATGCCAAGCGATAATCAACTCTATTGTATAGGAATACAGTGTAATATCTCGCGGTCATATATTATTTATTCAAATAATATTATGTTAGTGATAAAATAAATTCAGAATGGAGGTCTCAGAGATATGGAATGATTAGATCCACTTTCAGTCGGTACTAGGTACTAATATATTGGTTGGCTGTAGGTTCCTGCTAGATACGGTGACATGTTGTTGGTGGACGGGCGAGAGCGAGACAAATAGAGTGATAGCTCCACTTTTATTATAGCTGGAGGATTACAATAAGTAATAGTTTTGTTTTCCTACTGGTTTATCATTGACGTCATTGTCCTCTCACATATTATAGTCTTGTAGTGCAGTAGTTGGGGCTGCAGCACTTACAATACAATACGGTTAGTCTTCTTGTCACAATACAATAAGAAACACTATTTTATTTAACTTAGTATTAGTAGATAGTTAGTAGACTAACTGTTTATATTGTGCAAACTTTTAATATTTCCATCGATCAATACATTTTTATACGTTCAATAAAATACGCCTAGGTCGTCCTCTGCCAACACTTCTTTTCACTTCAGCCATATAAATATTTTTAGTCAAACTTTCATCCTTCATTCTTTCAACGTGTCCAAACCAGCGTAAACTACTTTTCTTCATTTTAATCACAACATCATCTTTCATTCTTTATTTTATGTTACTTTTAAAACTGTAAACATTACATACATATCTGTCTATACCTATATTGAAAATATCTAAGTTGGTATATTATTAAAGGATACAATCATAAAATGTGATAATTGTTATGTTTGTCGATTTTGGTACCTATATGCATCACGTGACACCTATACCGCAGACTATACTAATCTTCTATGACAATAGGTACTAATGGATGTAGGCGGTAATATCTTAATATCCACGGGCGAAGCTACTACAATATCAAATATTGGTCTTAGCTAGTAATTATACTGTTTATATGTTTGTGCTCATGTCAGGAACCACCAGTCCAATTTGAATAAAATACTTTTGTATCAACCAGAAATATCCTCGTTTCCGTATTTACATAGGTAGATAGATAGTATATATTATATTGTTCTTCCAATATCTGTCCTTGAGAAGGAGTTCGTCTTGAGTTATTATACAACATGAATGCAGACTTGGTGGTTGCATTGTTGGTCATCCTCAGTGCTCAGTACTCAATACACCACTAAGAACACTTGTACAAACACACTCCACTTAAATGTGACACATGCACACATACACACACAAACCGCCCCAGACCGGTGCGAGCCGACTCTACAATCAACAATAATCAAATATTATTTATATGTTGACTCTTTTTAAAGGGATTTATTATTTTTATATTTTATCTGACACTTGTTTATGATCTCGTATTCTATTCACGTATTTACACTAAACGTTCAGTTTATAATGCATGGCTGCGCTGCGCTAATGTAGAGATTAGGGAATGCAAAACCGGGATACCGAGATCCTGAAATGCCGGGATCCCGCATACATGTTGCGGGACTAATCTCGGTCGAAAATTTTGCGGGATTCCGCTGGACTGGCGGGATTACAGAGAAGCGTGGTATATACGTGTTTCTCTAAGGTGCGGGGCGCCGAACCCTAGGGGAACGGTGTGAAGGCGCGGGGCAAAGAATTCTCCACCCGCGCCCCTTGTTTGATTACTTATATTTTGCCAGTTACAACTTGTAATTATGACGCAATGCAATGATTTTTTCATTGAATATTGATTGTCATAGAATCTATAGATAAGTAAAATCAAACTGAACTTTATAAGGAATATTATTATTTTGGGCCGGGTATACGGCAGGGGCAAACACCTGCGTCATACCTGCGACCTTTTCTAATAATTTTATTTTTTATATTTATTACATAAACCATTTAAAATGTACCAAAAAGCTTATTTAATTTGGGTTAAAATTAAAACCATGAAAACGAGTTCTATTAGGTCTTTATTACGATTATTTACGATTGATTTCAAAGGTTTAAGTTGACCCTGCGGGAATACCTGGATCCCGCGGGACTACGATGGTTCAGTCCCGCAAATACCGGGATTGAAATTATTTTGCAGGATTGCATTCCCTAGTGGAGATTCACCCAGCACCGTCTTTACCCAATGGATGTGGATATAGTATTCACTGTTATGATCAGTTTTCTATTTATTTTGCTAAAGTTTCAGTCAATTGTGAACATCCTGAAATAGAACTATGTATAGTTTTATGAAGTTTTATTGTTGAGTGTATCCTGTGTATATCTATGTAGACTGTAGAGTAAATGAGAACTGTTCTGACAAATTAACATAAACATATACACGACGTTATAACGCTATCTTATTATGTATTTATTGTTCATTATATTTAGACATATTCAAATAAAACTACCTGAACAGTGATATTTGATAGACAAATCTATTGTATAAATAAATGTATGTATTTTTAAAAACAGATTCTGTTGAGATATTTTGAGATGGAAAGTTTATATGAGAGAGAGATCTCTACACTCTACTGTAACTGTGGCACCACACAACTAACTATAATAGTAGTTAATGAAATGGGTTCATAATAGGGGTAATTAAAACACAAGTGGAATTTTAAAAAATGAGGCGGAAATTTTTTTTTACACAAAAATTATATGATATGAACAATTCGCAGGTGAAGACCTCCTCTAGTGATTGCCATTTAACTCTATCTCTGGTTATGGTCATCCATATAGTATACCCAGCTACCTTTAGGATGTCATAGTAATCTGTTACATTGTTAAAATAATAATACCTAGTTTATTACACATCGTGTTTACATTAAGATATCACAAGTTTGTGACACCAAGTTCGTTCTGCAATCTGTTAATGATCGTCCCTTACGCAAAATGAGTGTAAATTTCTCTATAGTGTTACTCATACCTGTTCTGTTAGTCATCGATGTAATTAATATTCACTTTTAACGTCCGATATGTGATGTGATGTGATGCAACATACTCCCTTACTTACATGTAGTACACTGTCTATTACTTGATATTATGATATGGTAGGTTTCTCGTAGAAGACGTTCTGAACAGTAACAGTGGACAAGCAGTGGTGATGGTAAACTTCCCTACCAACAAACAGCAAGTCATGACTAATTGTGTGCTGTGTGCTGTGTGCTGTGTGCTGTGTCACAGTCGATCCCGCGACCGCGACCTCACATTGTATGTAAACTCGACCAGGGTTGACAAGTAGTTACAGATATTGTTCAGTTTTCAGTTGTAAGTATTATTTTAATTAAAATCTCGAAAAGCCTACATTTGTTAGTTATATTATGTTACAAAGAACACCAATCTGATAGCTAACTAAGTACGGTAAGTGACATAGCAACAGTACCTACGATGTGTGATGTGCATGTGTCACACACTTACCTACACGCACACACACAGTGTATATCGTTGTTGATGTTGTTTATCATGAACATCGCGCCATACTGCCTGATAACAACCCTGTACTGTAGCTACATAGATATATAGGTATATAGGTACCTATAGTGCGGACTAGACGTTTTGTCGCCTTTAAACTGCATACATTACATACATACCTACCTATACTACATGACTCACACTACCTACATAATACTTAGTGTTATTGATTTATTGACATTAAACATTGTACTAGCTGCGCCTTGCGGTTGCACTCGCGTTAATAGTTACCTATTTCTCAAGAACTTGGCTATCAAATGCAAACATTTTAAATCCGACTGGTAGTCCGACCAAAAAACAAACAAACTCGCTTCAGCTATATTATTGTTAGTTATTGTACAGATATCATCCTCGAAAACTGATCTATGAATATCGGGATGAAGGTAGTCCTGCGCGAACATGACGTCGTGACGACTGCAACATGACGAGTGTATGTACCTAGACAGTATTAGTATTAAAATAAAACATGCTCTCAGAGCAGTTTCAGAGACACCAATATATTTATTATAGACTGTGGCAACTTTAAATTAAGTGTCTATAGAAAGTACTCTGTGTGCGAGTAAGATGTCATGGCGGATAGCTCTTGTACAAGTTGGTGTGTTTCTTTAAAATAAATAAGTTTTCATATAAATAACTGTCGTATTCCTTGGATGTGCCTCTTAAAATCTAATTGGTTATGGGCCCAGGCCACGTAAGTGGAGAGGAATAAATAAGAAAATAAAAGAAGAAAAAAATACGGGCAACGTGTCACGGCGTGGTAGCCATTGTTGTTCCCGGTGTGCGGCGAAGAAAAATTTAAATTTTTACAATATGGATTACGGCAGGTCGGAGAGGTCAGAATTAAACGGGAAAAATTTCCCTACATGGAAATACCAAACCAAAATAATATTACAATCAAAAGGATTGCTAGATGTGGTTACGGGAGTCGAATTAAAACCCAGAGAAGACAAAGAAAAATTGGCAGCATGGAACAAGAAGGATATACAGGCTAAAGAAATATTGGTTACACGGATGGAGGAAAAAATATTGACAAATATTTTGTCATGTCAAACAAGCTGTGAAATATGGAAGAAATTGTGTACAATTTATGAACATACTTCTAAAATAAGCGTCCATCTTGTGCAGCAGAAATTTTATAACTTGAAGTTTGAAGATACTATTTCCAATTTTTTCTCGACTATTGAAAGCTTAACAAGTCAACTAAGGAGTATGGGCGAAATCATAAGTGAAAAAATGATAATTACAAAAATATTAATGACATTACCAGAAGTTTATAAATACTTTATATCCGCATGGGAAAGTGTTCCGGAAATTAACCAAAGTTTGAATGAGCTGCAGGCCCGGTTGTTAATTGAAGAAGAAAGAATGAAATCTCAGGAAGATGAATCATTGGCATTATATACAAGGAGACCGAGTCACAGTCATGGACTTGGAGCCCAAGGAAGAGAACCAGGAACGAGGTATGCTGACATGTCAGGAAAGAATAATCAGAGAAGAAACTGTGAGCTGAAGTGTTATGAGTGTGGTAAATATGGACATTTGCAAAAGGACTGTCGTGCCAGAAAGTGTTATGAGTGTGGTAAACATGGACACATGCAAAAGGACTGTCGTGCTAAGAAATGTCACTATTGTAAACGCGTAGGCCACTTAATGGATAACTGTAGATTTAAACAACAAAAAGAATCTAATTATAATAAATATGCAAATATATTATTCTTAAATAAATGTGACCCTAATATGTGGATAATGGACACTGGCTCTAGTGAACATGTAACAGGTTTGAGGGAATGTTTTGTTTCATATAAAAATATTGTGTCGCAGTCGAGATATGTCACATTAGGAGATGGGAGAAAATTAAAAGTTGTAGGTATAGGTACATTAGAGTTATTGGCTAAAACTTACTCCAAATTGATACCTACAGTTCTAGAAAATGTATTGTACGTCCCTGAAATTAAAGTAAATTTATTTTCTGTGAGTCATTCGTTGGATAAGGGATACATGATTAAATTAGTTGACAAAGTATGTGAATTTTTAAAAGATGGTGAGGTTAGAGTGACAGCTACTCGGCATGAAAATTTGTATGCTATGAACTTTACATTTGAAAGGAAAGAGAGTGTGGCACTAAATTTAATGACTTGGCATCAGAAACTAGGACACCAGAATTTTGAGCAAGTAATGAATATTTTGAATGCAAATAACATCAAGTATGAAGGAAAGCCAGAACAGTGTGAGGATTGTATACAAGGAAAGCAGCACCGACAACCATTTAAACAGAGTGTTAGTAGAGCAAGTGTACCTGGAGAATTGATTCATATGGATTTGTGTGGACCTATGGAGGTTGAGTCGTATGGTGGATCTAGATATTTTCTTTTATTGAAGGATGACTTTAGCAGCTATCGATTTATATATTTTTTGAAGAATAAATGGGAGACCAAACAGAATATTGAACATTTTATAGCGAGCTTTGAAAGAGAAACCGAATATAAAATCAAAAAGATGAGATCAGATCAAGGTACAGAGTTTTTAAATAAAGGAGTGCTTGAACTATTTAATAAAAAGGGAATTATACACCAGACAACAGTAAGTTATACTCCAGAACAAAATGGAAGAATCGAAAGGGAAATGAGAACAGTTGTAGAGTCAGCAAGAACAATGTTGGTGCAGGCAGGTCTAAGTAAACAATTGTGGGCGGAAGCTACAGCCACAGCTGTTTATGTCATCAACAGAACTGGAAAAAGCAAAGAAGTGAATAAAGCACCATATGAATTATTATACAAACAGAGTTTTGACATTAATACATTAAAAGTTTTTGGCTCAGAAGTATATAGCCATGTGCCTAAACAAAAAAGACAAAAATGGGATGTAAAAGGTAAGAAAGGTATATTTGTAGGATACGGAATAAATTGTAAAGGATATAGAGTATGGTATCCGACTACCAAGAAAATTGAAATATGTAGAGAAGTGATTTTTATAAACAAAAAACGAGAAGACAAACTGGAAGAAAGAGAATATAATAATAAAAACTATTCATATATGTACAAGAGAGGTGAAGAAAAACATGAAAATATTGATATGCAAAAAGAAATGGTTAAAGAAGATGAAATAGTTGAAGAAGATGAAATAATGGAAGAAACTCTAGTTGAAGAAGATGAAAAAATAGAAGAAACCCTAGTTGAAGAAGATGAAAAAATAGAAGAAACAGTAGTTGAAGAAGATGAGGACATAGAAGAAGACCCAGTGACAAGAAATAAGAGAGTGAGGAGGAAACCAAATTGGATGAAAGATTACTACTTATTGACATATGAAGAAATGCAGGAAAGTAATGAAAAAGAAAAGTGGAATGAAGCCATGCAAAGGGAATTAGAGACATTAAGAGTGAATAATACTTGGACAGAAGTTACCGAAGTACCAAAAGGGAGTGAAATTATAAGTAGTAAATGGGTATTGAAAGTGAAGGAAGGAGGCCAATATAAAGCAAGACTTGTAGCACGCGGTTTTGAACAATCATGTGACGATCTAGATGTTTATGCTCCGGTGGCAAGACTTACAACATTCAGGACCTTCATGGCAGTAGCAGCACAAAAAAGATTTCCAGTATTTCAAATGGATGTGACAGGAGCGTTTCTCTACGGAGATATTAAGGAGATAGTATATATGAAACTACCAGATAAAACACTAGTTAGATTGAATAAATCTATCTATGGACTTAAGAAATCACCTAGATATTGGAATGAAAAATTCAGTTCAGTGATAGAAGAGCAAGGTTTTTTGAAATCTAAGAATGATCCATGTTTATATACAAAAGAAGTGAATGGTGATGTGATGTATGTTTTGTTGTATGTGGATGATGTATTATATTTTGGATCAAATGAAAAGCATGTTTCAGAGTTTAAAACTTTAATGCAATCTAGTTTTGAGATGAAGGATTTGGGATTGGCTAAGAATTATCTTGGTATATCTATCGATCAGAACTTTAAAGAAGGTATAACTACATTGAATCAAAAGGTCTATTTAGAGAAAGTGTTAATTGAGTATGGAATGTTAAACTGCAAGTCTGTAAGTACGCCTATGGAACAAAATTTTAATTTTGAGTTATTGAAAAGAGATAAATCTGAATCACTAGAGATAGAAAGAAAATGTAGAAAGTTGATTGGAAGTTTGTTATATGCATGTGGTGGAACTAGACCAGATATTTCTGTTGCAGTAAATTTTTTGAGCCGATATCAGCATTGTGCAAGTGAACAATTATATAAATGTTTAAAGAGAATTTTGAGGTACATACGGGGAACATTAAACTTATCATTAATATATAGGAATGGAAATTCTAATTTGAAGGGATATGTTGATTCGGATTGGGCGGGTGATGTTAGGGATCGAAAGTCAACAACAGGTTTTATTTTTAGCGTTTTTGGAAGTATAGTAAGTTGGTATAGTAGAAAACAACCATCGGTTTCCCTTTCATCAACCGAGTCTGAGTACATTGCATTGACTTCAGCTATCACAGAAGCTCTATGGTTAAAAAGTTTGTTAATTGATTTTGGATATATGGTAAATATAGTTATAATGGAGGATAATCAGAGTGTGATTAAGATAGCTGAAAACAATGGCAGTAACCGTCGATTAAAGCATTTAGATATTCGTTATTATTTTATTGTAGAGAAGGTAACAAGTGGTTTGATTGAATTATCTTATATAAAAAGTAGTGATAATATTGCAGATCTCTTTACTAAACCACTAGGTAAACTGATGTTTGATAAGTTAAGAAGTTCAATTTTGATGTAAATATTGTTATTTTTTAAAGGTGTGTATTTGTTTTCTTTCTTTTTTTTACATAGTTGAGTTTCATAAATTGTCTGTTAAAATAATAGGTTATAAGTAAATATATTGTTGAGGGGGTGTATTAAAATAAAACATGCTCTCAGAGCAGTTTCAGAGACACCAATATATTTATTATAGACTGTGGCAACTTTAAATTAAGTGTCTATAGAAAGTACTCTGTGTGCGAGTAAGATGTCATGGCGGATAGCTCTTGTACAAGTTGGTGTGTTTCTTTAAAATAAATAAGTTTTCATATAAATAACTGTCGTATTCCTTGGATGTGCCTCTTAAAATCTAATTATTAGGCACCCAGAGTAGAGATAATGTATGAAACTGTAAACATGTTTTCCGTGCACGCTATCTCTACTGATACCTACCTATACGTAGTAGGTACGTACACATCAATTCACTTTTTGCTTCAGACTACTTTTTAATTTGTAGATACGCGTAATGACGTCATCTGGATTATTCTAGAACTATTGGTGTTACCTATTATTCAACGCATGGGCGTAGCCAGGGGGGGGGGGGGGGGTTGATCCCCCAAACCCGAAAATGTTCAAAATATTTTTATTTTTTTTTTCCTTTCCTTGAACATACAATTCAACAATTTAAATTATGCGGTCAGTTCTGAAATTGAGGATTGAGGAGGCAATTTGTATGTAGGTGCTTCCCGAAAGAAGTACATCTGTGGTCAAAACAGAACTTGAAGTGTGGAAAGCAGTGATGACAAGCACCTCCACTACTCCAAAATCTGCTTTGGGATGCCTAGATATAGACCAGTGCCGATAATTTTCGAGAAAAAAATATCTTAGCAGTATAGGGATGGTGGGAAAATTTAGGATAAATTATACATAAACGGGGAAAAATCGATTGGACCGCAACAGATGACCGGAAGGGGGGTGGGGGGCGAAAATGTGTGTTTTAGGGGTGAAACGCGGTCACTATTTCCTATCGAAAAAAAAATGCAAAAGGTGTTGGAACTTAAAAAATCTACAACCTTTATTCGAACGATTTTTTGACATATAACCTAAAAAATGGAGAAAATCGCTAAAACCGGAATTTTCATTTTTTATTTTTATGATTCACAAAAATTATCCGATTTTGAAGAAATTTGGTGAAAATGTAAATTTTTATGTTCTAAATAAGCTGCAATTTTTTTCAAGACTTTATTTTTTCTACGTATTTAATTGAAAAAAAGGCCCAATTTTCAATCAAAAAAGTTGACGAACAAACTTTTAATTTTTAAAATTTTCAGGACGGCTTTTTATTAATTGAGACCTCTACTTTAAGATTGTCTAAAAAAGTTATATAAGTAGTTACAATGGAAAAACATCGATAAAAATCTAATATTATAATATCGATTTTTTCCTAAATTCAGCCAAGAAATCGAGGAAAAAATTAATAAATAAAAAAATAATTTTTTAAACAATTTTTTTCAGCAGTCCGATCTTGAAACTGTTACATAAAGTTTCCTTATATTATATAACATTAAATATCAAGTTTTGTATGACTTTCAGAACATCAGTATTCAGTACAAAGAAAAATAAAGAATAGGTAAGTAAAAGGGAAAAAATCGATATTATAAAATTGGATTTTTATCGATGTTTTTCCCTTTTAACCATATAACTTTTTTACACCATCTTAAAGTAGGGGTCTCAAAGAATATAAAGCCGCCCTGAAAATTTAAAAAAATCAAAATTCTGTTCGTCATCTTCTTTGTTTGAAAATTGGGCCTTTTTTTCAATTAAATTCGTAGAAAAGAAAATAAAAATATTTAATGGCTTGAAAAAAATTGCAGCTTATGTAAAACATAAAACCTGGCTACGCCCGTGATTCAACGTGTATATGAAGTGTGGTCATATCAAAAGAAGTTACAGATCGACCTATACTATATATCAATATATTATGTAAACAACATGACACATATATTAGAGTGTAATCTTCATCTGATTTAGCATATACACACTCGTATCAAGTAAATGGATAAATAAAATTTTCCTATATTATTTTGTTATTTGATAACGATGGGGTTGACGTTTTAAATCACGTACCTACAATCAACATACAGCGTGACATCAATATAATATATCTTATATGTTATATATTTTTCCTAGATACGATGAGTATCATTCCAGACTAATCCAAAATTCTTGTTCCTGAATTATACAATAAATTTAGATAAGTATGTACAATTTTCTCTAATTAAACCTATAGCTAGGTATTTCATTCACATACACACACAAAATTGCTATTTGTAGTAGTTTTCGTAAAATCCTGAAATTTTGAATTTCATAAGTGTATCTTGTAGATAGATACATATAGTGCGTCGGTGGCCGAGGGTTTTTTAATTAAAACTTATGTATATACACATAATCCGACAAACCACACTTAGGTATAGCCTCAAAAATACCATCGGCTAAACGAGGGAGACTTTGGGAGCTGTAAGACAACCCGTGAAGAAAGAAAAAAAGAAAAAAATCTTCTATAATAGGTATGAATATGATACAACAGTTCCCCGCGTGTTAGTAGATACATGGTTATCTACAGATAAGGATGCCACTAGACCGGTTACATCCTATATACAGGTGGACTTTACACGTGTACTCACATCTACATAGTATGAACTCAATTTCCAAACGATGTGAATAAAACATTTACATTGGCTACAAACAGTTCAGGGCTACAACCCCGGGGCCTCCACAAATTCAGACTAGTAAAAACACTTTTCCTTTGATTCAGAAATCATCGATCTATATTTGTTCACTCCAATCAGGCAATCAGTAAAATATCAAAATCTCAAATGGCCCTGATAAGCACTTGCAAATTACTACCCATCTTGAGGGAGTATCCCATGGCTCAATGGCTGAGTGGGGTGGTACTCGCCCGCAGCCTCGAAGGTTGGGTATTCGATTCCGTGTCTCGACTCTTTATTTTTGTTCTTTCAATTATATAATTATATAATTTACATTAGCTTAAAATGGATTGAAATTTAAATTTAATTTCAGATAATTCTTGTTTCCGAATTCCGATTATGTTTATATGTTTGTTAAATAATAAAAGAATCTTTGGTTTCACAATAAATTATTTATTAGAAAACTCGACTGAAAAAATTTACCATTTTATTTGGAAAATAATTTGGGGCCAGGGGGCTTCCACTCCTTTTTTGCCCCGAGGCCTCCAGACCTCTAAATCTTGGTAAAGTTTATCTACAATTTTCAGTTACTTTTACCAAAATGGATAATTTTACAGTCCATGAAAGAAGCTTTGAATAAATCATTGATGATATGATATATTGTCTGTTATGGAAGTTAAAGAACCTGAAGATGTTATGATGATGCTAGTGTGATTCTTGACGAGTTGCCTTACAGCTCCCCAAACCGTTATACGACCCGTGTTGTATCCAGCACTAAGACCAATATAAGTCTCCCTCGGTTAGCCGATGGTATTTGTGAGGTTTGTAACGTTGTGCTCATTTAGTTAATAAATGAGACCATTTTTCTTAATGAGGTTTGAATAGTTGCTAACCTCCTTACAAAAATAGTTGTTAACCTCCTTACAAAATAAGTTACTGACTACCTATAATTTAGGAATTTTTCAAAATAATCTGAATTTGGAACAGTGTCTGCTATTTGTTTATTTTCTTCCATTTTTAGTCAATTCCGTTTTAGCATTGCTAAGTAGCACACCTATATCATAATGTCAATAATGTAATACAGTGAACTAATTGCAACAAGCTGATAAAAATATACTATAAAGGAGCATGATATTTGTAAGTATCTACTATTTAAGTTGTATTGTGTTTAGATTCTATCATATCCTGGAAATCATTTACTTATTTCTATTTTTCCAGCATGCTCCTTTTTACTCCTTCATTCCTTTGGCTCCTTTGGATCCTTTTTGTCTTTTGTCCTTCCTTTCCTTTTAATATATTCTGTTCCTGATGTAAACATACTATTATCTACATAAAACTTGAAATAAAACAATATGGAGTAAAATATTTATTTATTATTGTGGCTAGTTCCCCACTAAGCGACAGGTTATACCTAAAGATATTTTTTAATGGTTTTATTAAGTCTATAAACCTATTGTAAGTAAAAGGAACATTGACATATCAAATCTAAACATTAAAAATAACTAGAATAGTGGCAAGAATACTGGCTGCATTTCCCCGCTGAATCGCGATGCTGATTCGTTGAGCGAGGAAGGAGCCAGCGCTCTTGTCACCAGAAGAGGTGATTCGTCGAGAGGATATTATCTTTGATAAACTTTTTAGTATTGAACCCCACGGACCTAGAGTTTCTACACCAAACTATATTTGCGCCGTTTGTTAGAGTCTGCCATTTCCGCCGCAGCTCCTGCTTTGATTGCTGTTTTCCTGAGACGAGACGGGGCTAATGTGGCCACGCACCTCGCTCCCAGGGAATCAGAGTCATTCCATCCAGACATCCAGTCGTTGAGAATCTCAAACATCTAGTATTGTGTAGTAGTTACATGAAGTTGGAGATGTTCTCACGTAACGTACCTATATCTGCCGTACCGTGCGGAAGTGTTATTATTATATAATTTTCACATTAAGTTAACTTTATCAGCTGTGACATTAAAGTGATAAAACTGAGCTCTACGTGTGTGGTTTGGTCTACAATTAGTAAACGTGTTTACTTTCTTAGTTCTGTGTGCTGTGTGCGGCTGGAAGCTGGAGGACTCTCGTGGGTGCATACATAAACAATAGTATTCTTGTTATTGGCTGTAAATGGACTGTATAAAAGAAAAGGCACCGGTGTGGAAAAATTAGTGTACTATCAAAAAGGAAGAAAAACATGGAGCAAGAATTAGACAAATTAAAAGACAGCAATAAATCAAAAACTAAAATAATGACAATTTTCTTCTTAAAAAACAAACTAAAACTATAATGTACCAAAGAGTTCGTAACAATGTCCACATATTTACAAAAGAGGAATAAGTTTTCTTAAAGGTCTCTTTAAAAGTCCATTGGGAGTTTTTACGTCAGCAATTCGAGCAATATTATCTTTACCGATATATATATGTGTTATTCTTCCCCGAGGCCAGGATCCTCTGGGTAGCTGATTATCTACTATGAGGACTAAGTCACCGATATTAATCTTGGGTGGTATCCCTCCTCCGCGCCGTGGCAGTAAAATAGGCAGGTATTCTTTTACCCAACGCTGCCAGAAAAAATCAAGAAGTCTGACAGCTTTTCTCCATCCGGATCTGCTCAACATATCTCTATCAGTCATTGTAGCTGGAATTGATCTGCCGGAAGACGATCCAATAAGAAAATGGAAAGGTGTTAATGCTTCGTCGCAGTCGGGATCTGGGGATACATGTGTAAGTGGGCGAGCATTAACTGATGCTTCTGCTTCGAAGATAAGTGTTTGTAATACTTCGTCCGTTGGGAATCGTTCCTTCAAGGTAACTTTCAAGGCAGTTTTTATGGAACGTTAGGTATGGAAGGTTAGGTAACCGCGGAAGACTTACGTCGAGCAGAAGCACAAATTCTTCGGAAAAGTCAAATTGATTCCTTCCCCGAGGACATTCGGAACATGATCAATAATATGCCATTGCCCCGAAAAAGTCGATTATATAACTTATCTCCGTTTATTGATGAAAACCAAGTTATAAGACTAAGAGGTAGAGTCGATAATACACCAGATGTTGATAATGATACAAAACATCCCATTATTTTGGACGCTAAACATCAAGCTGTACGATTACTCATATCTGATTATCACAAGAAGGCTGCTCACGCACATACAGAGACAGTTGTAAATGAGATGCGTCAGCTCTATTGGATCATCAACCTGCGTAGTGCAGTCAGATCCGTCGCTCATAATTGTAAATTGTGCCATTTGCGACGTGCCAAGCCATTAGAGCCTCTGATGGGTAACCTTCCCATGGCTCGATTATCACACCATAAAAGACCTTTCAGCTTCGTTGGATTAGATTATTTTGGACCCCTTCAGGTTGCTGTCGGCAGAAGGCGAGAAAAGCGCTATGTAGCATTATACACCTGCCTGGTCACACGTGCTGTACATTTGGAGGTTGTATATTCTCTATCGACTGATGCCGCCATAATGAGCATACGTCGCTTCATTGCTCCTTCGTCCTTCTGACCTCCTTTATTCTTTATTAAAGTGATAAATTTATGAACTCTTGCCGTAGCTCTGACTAACCTTATCCAAGAACTTAATCTATGAGAACTTACTACTACTGGTATGGGTAATGCTTCTAATGAAATTAAATTACAATGAGTTCGAAAAGTTGGTTTCAATTCTAAATTATTACTAGCACTATTGGCCATATCTATTGGTGGAAATGTTGGCCACTCTTGTTTACAAGCAAGTAAATAGTTAGGTCCTACTAACCAGCGAGATTCTTGTGTCAGGACATTACGTTTAAGTCTTGTAGCATCATCAGCTACATTTAGCAATGATGGAACCCATCTCCATTCCTTAACTTCAGTAAGTTCAAGAATCTCACCAATACGATGAGCTACAAATGGTTTAAATGAACGTGCGTCACTACGAAGCCAACGTTCTGTGAATCACACCAAAAAATGCGATTAGTTGGTTTGTATTTATGAGATTCCGAAATGAATGTAGCGAAACGAGCTGCAACTAATGCAGCTTGAAGCTCTAAACGCGGTATGGAACATGGTTTTAATGGAGCAACTCTACTTTTACTACCGATGAGAGCGAGCTTCACCGTATTATCAGTATAAACAAATCGCCAGTATGCTACTGTAGCATATGCTAATTCGCTAGCGTCGCAAAATAAATGAAGCTCACGCTCAATGACTTCGAGTTTGCTCAAACTGTAACACCGTGGAATGTTTAGTTTAGAAAGTGATAATAGATCTTCAAACCACTCCATCCAATGCTTTTGATCAGTTTGAGGAAGCTTTTCGTCCCAGGTTAAACCTTTTCGCCAAATGGTTTGAAACATGATGCGCCCTCTCGATACAATCGGACCAAGGATTCCCAAAGGATCATAAACGCGCATGACATGAGACAGCACATCACGTTTAGTTAGTTGATTTGGTAATCTGTTATCTTTCAACCCATTACTGAAACTAATTTCATCACGTACAGGTTGCCAAATCAAACCCAATGTTCTAACTGTGGCAGTAGTGTCACAGCTGCTGCCTAAATTGACATCTAATTTACTTGACCGTAACTCTTTCGGTACTAATGAAAGGGCAGCAGGATCGTTTGAGATCCAATTACACATTTCAAAACAAGCTTTTTTATTAATAGAAATAATATCTGATGCAATACGAGCAGCTTTCTTAACATTTTCATGAGACCCGATATAATCGTCCATATATACATTATAAATCGTGGCATGCGCTGCATCAGGGAACTCGTGTTCATACTGAGTTGCATTAAAATTTTTGATGTACAAAGCTGTACACGGGCTTGAACAGGCTCCGAATATCATTGAAGACATTCTGTACAACTTAAGGGGCTCAGAAGGGTTGTCGCGCCATATGAAACGTTGTGCATTACGATCCTGAGTTCTAATACGGACCTGTGGAAACATTTCTTTAATATCGGCTGTAATTGCAATAGGATTTTCCCTAAAACGCATAAGTAATGGAAGTAACGGTTGTAGAAGGTCGGGACCAGCCAAAAGTAAAGAATTAAGGCTAACACCGCTATACTTAGCCGCGGCGTCATGAACGACCCTAAGTTTACCTGGCTTATGAGGATGTGTTACTCCGAAGTGTGGAAGATACCATGTTATACCTTCTGGAGGTTTTACACATTTTTCCGCGTACCCTTTCTCTATCATTGCGTGTATATTCTGCTTATACAACTCCCCATACTGTGCATCACCTTTCATTTTCTTCTCAAGATTTAAGAAACGTGAAAGGGCTAACTTAAAATTATTAGGAATATTATTATCACTAATATCGGGACGCCATAGAAGGCCGGTCTCGAATCGGCCATTAGGAAGACGGCGGGTAGAGTCTTCTAAAATCTTTAAGGCACTTACGTCAGAAGCACTACGATAGTCTTTTTTCAAAATACCTATTGAGTCTAATTTAAAATACTCCTTAATAGCAGTCTCGATTGAAGAATCAAAACTTACTGCATTATTTACAAAATCAACCTGTGCTGTTCTATTTGAGGCAAACCCATATAAAACCCAACCTAAAGCGGTTCTAATAGCAACGGGTTGAGAGGGTGTCCCGCACCGTGTTGAAGTAGAAATCATCAAATGCCAGTTATCAACACCTATGATTAACATAGGTTTAACTTCTTCGAAACATAAAACGTCAGTTAAATCGGACAAGTATGAATATTTACAAATATTTTCTCTATGTACAGCAGGTCTGTATGCGAGGCCTAAATTATCAATGGAACTCGCCCTTTTTACTTGATAAGTCTCTGTACAATTGCGTCCTTTTATATCAAAAGTTACGTAATTTACACTACTGTCGCGAGATAATCCTCCTACACAATCAATTCGAACCTGGTTTGACGGACCTTCAAGTCCTATGCGATTAGAAATTTCAGAATCTATGAAAGTTGCTGTACATCCGTCATCCAATAACGCATAGCAATTGATACTACCAGACGGGCCGTAAATAGTTACCGCAACGACTTTTAATATTGGGTGATGTAGAGATACTTCAGTGTTAGAAGGAAGTGTGGTGGCAGCGTGCGCCGACATTTCAACGTCGCTGTTTCCCTTCTTGGTATCTACATAACTCACAAAATTATTTTGTGAAGTCGATGGGACAGACCTAGACTTATTTACGCTCTCCGAGTCAGTATGTACTATTACGTGAAGCTCTAAATTTGAATTGTGTAAAAGTTCGTGATGTTTGTATAGACATCCATCCACACCACAAGTAGTTTTTAAACTACAAAACTTAAATTTATGTGGACTATTACGTAGACACCTATAACAAACCTTATTAGTTTTTAACCACTGCCATCTGTCGTCAATGGAAAGTGATAAGAATTTTTGACATTTATTTATGTCACGAATATTTTTACAAAATAAACAATTACTTACATATTTATTTACATTTTCAGGTTTGTTTACATTTTCAGCGACGGCATTACAGTGTATAGGCAATTTTCTGTTACCGCTAAATGATTGTTGAACAGGCATTGACGCTGAAAACTCTTGTACTAAACCAAATTTAGATTGTAGTTCTACCTCTCGCGACAAGAAATCGGACAACATTTCCAGTTTGCTGCTCCCTTCTGGACATCCACCCGCGTAGTCGTACCAACGTGCTCGAATAAGTGGAGACAGTTTACTAAGAAGAGTGTTATAAATTTCAGGCGAACGTAGGTAGTCAGTTTGGTTTAGTAGTTTTAAAATTTCTATACAATTTTTTACACAACATGTAATATAAACCAAATCTTTACCTTCCGGTCCGACTTTAGGTAAAGTGCGTACGACAAGACCTGTTGTGGATCATTTGCAGACACCAACAACACGTATACAGCGTCTCTGGCGGCGCCACACAGCGCTACATTCAGGCGTGCTAAATTTTCAGCAGTTGTAAATGATGATTGTGTATCTAGAAATAAACGTTTAAAAGCTAACCATTCAGTCGGTGATTTTCCATCAAAGGTGGGTAACTTTCTATCAAAACCTCTATTAGGCTTATTTGCTTATTTCTAGAACTTGGATTAACTTAGACTGTTCTACGGGATGTACAATGGGGAGAGGCTTCGCTGGTGGTACACCTACATCCTGTACATCGTGTAACCACTTTTCTACATTAGGTCGGTTACTATTACTAACTCGAGAACTAGCATGAGAACTAGATCGAGTACTACTAGCTTGTATTGCTGCCAACTCAGCACGGAGTTCGAGCTCAGCAACATTTCGTTCGGCCGCTAACTCGAGGTTTGCGAGGTTTGCGAGGCGACGAGCGTGTTGAGCCTCGGCGGCTAGTTTTCTTGCTCTCACAGTATCCACAGATCTTGATGATTGGTGAGGTGTTGACCTTGATCGGCGAGTGTCACTTTCCCTACTGCTGGGCGAAACCGACGAGGCGTAGACATCTGGGGGCGCGCCGCCTCCACCAGAGGTAGACGGCACCTGGGCATCCAGTGTCTTCGTGGTTCGCGAAGGATTGTCACTACTACTATTTTTGACCGACATATTTTTCTGAGATCTTGTTAATACCATTTTTTCCACATCTATATTGTGTTGTCGAAGGACCACTATGTTATTGGCTGTAAATGGACTGTATAAAAGAAAAGGCACCGGTGTGGAAAAATTAGTGTACTATCAAAAAGGAAGAAAAACATGGAGCAAGAACTAGACAAATTAAAAGACAGCAATAAATCAAAAACTAAAATAATGACAATTTTCTTCTTAAAAAACAAACTAAAACTATAATGTACGAAAGAGTTCGTAACAATTCTAGATAATGATGACAGACAGACAGTAGTAACTAATAATAAAAGTAAACAGTTTGTTTGTTTGAAGGCCTAATCTCTTGATCTACCAGTCAGATAACAGTATTGTTGAGGAACGTCACACTACCTACCATAATGTTGTAGATATTCCTAATACAACGGGTACGAAGTCGCAAGCAAGATCATTATAGATGTTGGGTACACAACGTATTCCAAAAATATTACCGTTTTAGAGCCTTTTTTTATTGCACTTTTTCTGAAAAGGGGGTCCAGAAACGACCGATAAAAACCATTTGCAATGTTAAAACCACATATTTACACATGAAATCATAGCAGTGAGTGACCTAAACGAAGTAAGGTTTGGACTGAAGAAAATAATATCTGGATTTTATTGGAGCTTGGCACTTGAAACTTGAGGTCCTGGATTGGTAACCATTATATACAGCTGCTGGTTTGTTGACGTGGACGTATAAATGCTTTTTTTATTATAGCAAAAAACACTTGCGTAAATACTACTTTGAACAGCCGAAGTCAAGCATTAGGTGAGTCCATAAACCAAAAATCACTATACAATGCAAAGAATGCAATATGAATATAAATATTTCTTTTTTTTCGTCACGGGTTGCCTTACAGCCCCCAGTATTACGGTCCCAGGGTAGCCAGTGGAAGATCAAGTTTCCCTCTTTTAGCCGATGGTATTTGTATGGCTATACCCAACGTTCGTTGGTAAGCGCATCACTTGAGTTCTCAACTGGAACTCCAGCCTGGACCAATTTGATTAATATTTTTCACAATGTTCACAATAGTCTGAATAAGGTTATTAGGTAAAGAAAAATTGGAAAAGTTGTCCGGAAAATTCGGGAAAAACTGAAAATGCTTTTATCTATGGGATTCAGTATGAACTCAAGACCATAATAGGGGATGAACGTCATAATATGGCTCAATTTGGGACAATATGGGCTCCACGGACGAAGTCGGAGCAGATAGCTAGTGAAAGATACAAAGAGTGCACAAATCTATTGATATTTTATTATATCGATGGCATGGTACAATCATATCAAGTTCTACCTAATTGTCCACCACCAGGCACCATGAATACCATGATCCTTCAGGCCCATTCTCCGCTAACGACGCTGTGTCGCTGTTGTCAAGTGAACATGAACAATAACCATCAACCACATCTAAACTGAGTAAGTTACATCTAAAAGTGGGTTAACTGCTCTTTACGGTCCATTGTTGAATATTGCTATATGTGAGGTATACGCCGCGGTATACCTACAATTACTCGCTATATATAAGTATTACTAAACTTTATATATCTACTACAGAAACTTCACTTTTATTTATGTTCATTTGTCCTGAAAAACGTTTAGTGAGTGAGAGAATAGTAGAGCCGACGACAGAGTTCAGCCAGCTAATGTCCTTGTGTTGTACACTAGGTATACATGGGTGATATTCTGCTCCTAGTACTAATTATAAAGAGCTTATTATGTTAGCAAACTAAACGAGAAGTAACAGTTTGTCCAATGTCCATCATTGGTACATTTACTACGTTGTCATGTAACTCAAGGTTAAATATCCTGTAAAATAAAAAATTATAGATAAGTAAATTGTAAAACTATACATATACCGATTTTCACGAGGTTTGAAGGAAAGGCTCTAAATGTAAATATAGGAATGATGAGCTATTTCAAGTTTCAGCTGAGAGGTGGCCACGTCCACCATGTTCACATATATAGCTGTGTATTATAGTACGTACGTGTGGTCAGCTCCACACAGTCACACTACTCGCACACTGACACACTGTTCCTGTGTAATGTGTTTATTACACGAACCAGCTTTAAACACTTGCGCTTTTCTGTGTCTCTAGTAAGAGCCCTCCAAGATTAACTAGAATCCTGCTTGCTCCTAAAACCGCTTGCTATTTTTATCACTAGAATCTAGACTAGTTCCAGATGACATATGATGAAGGCTCGCACAATACCGGCTGTTGGTCTGCCGTTCCTGAACTATACATGTATGTATGCGTGGACTGCCTCATACAGTCATGTAGGTATGTATGTATATTTATATTGCACAAAAATCTAAAATCGTCCGTTACTGATAAAGCATTATACTTGCGTAGATATATAACACTCAAATATTCTGCAATTAAACATATGTGTAGTGGAGTGGTTTGTTAATGAATGGCTTCTACACACACTACACGAACGACTCCTTAGGTACATGTGTGTGTACTGTGTAGGGAGAGTGCAGAGCCTGGAGCCTGGAGAACATAACAAATATACTATAATAACTACGCCAACTAGCATTATGTTTGTAACTCTATTAATCACGCCTAAACAGCTCAACGGATTTGGATCCAAATTGAAATGTATTTGCAGACATATAACACAGGAAGTCTAATATATAGTACAGTTCTAAGGATTATTCTTTCTTACAACTATATTTCCATAGAATCAAAAGTTCTTCATGCAAAGTTAATTAATAAGGTACTGTAACCACTTTGCAGCTCTGAAGCTTCTATACGACCTATATACAACCACACAATTAACTTCAAATAAACCCCAACAGTTTGTTCTAAGGCAGATAACTTACATCCACTTTATGTGTTGGATACATTGTGATAGATATCTATAATATGCCTAAAAATGTTAAAGAGTTTCCGATTTCTCCAGGATCCCATCATCAGATCCTGACCTGATGACCATGGGACCACCTGGGAAGTATACCCTTTGAAACATAAAACAACTTTTTCAAATCGGTCCAGGCATCTTCAAGTAATCGGGGAACATACATAAAAAAAACATAAAAGATTCCGACGAATTGTGAACCTCCTCCTTCTTTTGAAGTTCGGTTAATAATAAAGTAGATTACTTATAAATAGTAGTATAGCTACCAACAGGGTAACATTGGTTGACAAGTCAATATTTAACTTTTATTTAGCCGATATAATGACGTCATTCATTGGTGAAATTAAGGTTTTTTTGAAAAAATAAAGACAATCTCACATACGAATTATTAAACCAATATCTAGAAACGGTTTTGGATTCAGCATACTTTTTCTTCACATACCGAATTGTCAACGATGTAGATAGACCAGCTGTAAGCTGTAACACATTTAGGAACATCTGTTTATAGCTGTGTACACACACACACACCACATATAGAGGAAGTCACAGCTACTGTGTGTTACAGACAGACAGACGAACACATACAGATTAGTTAGTAACAAGATCACAATACAGGTACGGAACCCTACCGTATCTGTACCTACCATACCTACTAGCACATCTACAAAGAAATAATTAAGATAAATATTAAGGCCACCACAACATCACCACTATATCTATTACCAATTAGTATAATTGTGGCGAGCGGGTTAACTTAAAATATCATTACAAACTAATTAATGACACAAAAATAGGTATGCTCCTATAATGAAACCTAACTCTCTGAGGGGTAGACAGAACTAGCAGTTACATTCAATAAATGATTTTAGGGACGACAATATGGAGATCATATTAAAGGAAATGGAAATGATCTTGGCTCGCGCTTCATGTAAAGACGATAGGCACCTTATTAAATTAAGAACAATTGATATTTATCCAAAGAAGAAAAAAGCTTCTAATCTCTATTATTAAATGACGAAAAATAAACAAACAAATAAAAATTAAATGTTTCATAGGTCTCAAAACTCGCATAGGTCATCTAGTAGGTATATTACAATTACAACATCAAATTCTAGGTCTAAAGTAGGTAAATCCATTTTTACAATGTCATAGTGCTGCATATGGCTGCACTGTCCCAAACTAATAACCACCGTAATGTTTCGTTGTAATAAAAATAGACGTAGCATAATATAGTAAAAAATCCCTTCTATAATAATAAATAACTTTGGACGGCTATTTGCATCTGGAGCACGTACTACCTATCTACACGTATCTACCTACCTACATCGCTCGTGTACACTGTACAGTAGGTACAAGGTACACCATACATACACTTCTGGTCGATAGAGAACCAAGAGTCTCCAGGGTTCCTAGAGTATATGTAGGTCCCCAAACCGTAGCACATGTACCGCATGTACGAGACACGAGATCGAGGCTGTCTGTTGTCGTTGTTGTTGTTTGGTGCCCAAATATTCCCAATAATTAAAGACCAACGAGGACACATAAAGTTCGATATCCAATTGAGTCTCCCAATGACTGGTACTTGTAGTGATGTAGGTACCTACCTGTACTGTGTCGAGTTATCGATAATTGTATAATTATAAATTGGGTAACCTTAATGACGACAGGTTTAGTCTGGATACTGTGGATAGAGGCTCTACTTGGCTCTACTTGGCTCTACATGGCTCTACTCTACTAGCACTAACACTATCCAAACATGCTCGTCGCTAAACTTCTCGCAAACTTTTAAACACTCGTAAGTATAAATGTAAAAAATTACAGGAGCTAAAATTGTTATATATTATTATATAATGTGGAAAATATAGGTAGGTACGTAAGTATATTTTATTTCAATTTTAGGGAAACTGAGTGTATACCGCTTCTGATCAGAACAAAATTTAGAAAGACACTGTTTCTATATATTGTGTTAATAGAAGTGAATACTAATCAATAAAATATGTTATAAAAGAAATATTCAACAATTACTCAATTAATCAGATAAATAAGTGATTTATTCAGCATTCAGTGTAACGAATTTGTCTCTGGTGTGGCCACAGAATTGAATAAGTATCGGTGTTGTAGGCTGGAAGCGACCACACAAGGTTGAAATTCGTTATTTATAGAATTAGAATTAGTGTAAGGAGTAGGCTTTATGATTGAAGTTTCCCTTTGCCATCACTGGAGGCTGTAAAATAAATAGCAGACGGTAAATGACAAGGCACTTCAAGATCAAGGCAGCTGAATAACGACGTGATACTGGCAGAAATGTACTTATCTTAGTACAATTGCCAATCAATAAAATAAAAAAAAAAACCTCGAGTGGCGGACAAGGCAATTGATATTAATCGTTTTGGAGAAGATTTTAGAATTCGGAGGAAATCACAAGGTGGACACGAGACGAAAAATTCCTCCTGAGGCATCAGGGGAAAAGACACGTCGGGACCAGGCGGGGCCGCGCATGGCACGCCCGGAGCCTCCAGAGCGGGCAGCTACAATGGTGGTCAGCGCAGGGCCACTGTGGAAGCCGAGGGCAGTACCTTCTGGCATCCCTGCTGATGGAGAGGCCACGTAGCACGGCCTAGCGTGTGCGCGCCGGGGAGAGTGCAGCGGCGGGGTCGACTTCAGACCTTCAGACCGCCTTCCACTGCCAGTATGAAGAATGAAGACAAGAAGATTCTAGGGTTTAAAGTATAGACAACCTCGAGTGCATTTATATTGTGTGAAAGTTAATATAGTGTTATGAAACGTAAGTGTCTTTTAACTGTTAACTCCTGTCAGGAACCCGTGAGATCTTGTAGTGTAGACCGCCGAACCCCCCTGATGTAATGAGCTAGCTGGGAAACATCTCTCTCCCCCTATTTCTTCTCCTACTTTCTCCTTCTATCTTCTTCTTGCAGCAGAGGACTAAAATCCCTTCTGTTACATCAGCTTTAGTCAAGAAGTCGTACAGGAAGGGTGCCGAATATCAAGAGAATGAAGACAAACTGTGAGTTACCTTCCTTACCATGCAATATGCATCCTGTCCAAACCTAGGTATGTATTTATGGCGAGTATCGACATCGCGACAGAACTTGTAGGTATCTCCCACATGGTACATCCCTATAGTGATGTTCCAGTAAACAAACTTTATGTGGAGATCTTTATCTGACATCATCTACAGTGCTCCATCATCCTGAACTCTACTGCCTCGTGTTAAGGTTCAATATGGCTCATTCTGCTCTACCAGAGTGTTCTTTGTTCAACACATGTTGCTAAGAGAGTAACGGTCACTACTATTATATTTACTATACTTTACTTCTAGGTATATATATGTACATACAACAAGTACCGAACTTGTAACATCCAATACAGAGATAAATAACTAAGTTTCAGGCATTAAGCTGCAAAAAGCCCTGAATTTGGATACATTTCAGTATAACAGGTAGTCCTACAAACAGATGTCAAGTTTTATTTTCAGACAATTATTTTCAGAAGAGTGCGTAGGGCAACTCCAAACGAAAAAAATGGCCAAGTTGCGAGCAGGTACGACTCGCGCGCTGAGGGTTCCGTAGGTACCAGATTTGGCCCTATTATTCCACATATTTTTTTTCAAAATTTTAGACTCAGTAGTTTCGGAGTGGAAGGAAGTCAGGGTGGAACGAACGCTCAATTTTTGTATATGTATTTTCTATTTTTTTTTGTATTCTTATAACAAAATATATTTGTATTTCGTATAACAGAGACACGGAGATGTACGGAGCCCTAAAAGTGTCTGTATTGCTAAAACACGAGAGAGGAGTAGGTACATACAATAACCGGATCCGCTCACGTTCACTCATTATTATTCAAATTACAGAAACCTGTTTATATATTTATTTAAATATAACCTCAAACTAAATATATTACATAATACTTTTATATACACAAACACGTTGTCATTGTCCATCATCTGACACTCTGATACTCCTGGGACTGGGAGGAACATCATCATCACAGTAGGTATGCTTGCTCGACTCTAACTAGAGCTGAACCTAAACTAAATTCCATATTTTATTGTATTCATTTTGTAGTGACATTTTCTGTTTTGTCCAGCTCCAGCATGCACGCCGCGCACCACTCGCACAGTAGCCTCTCTACATACCTATTTAGAATGAACGATGTGAGGAGGTAGAGTGTATATAGAGCAGAGAGCTAAAGATGTGTTTGTATGCACCTATAGTATAGGTACCGGGACGGTTCTTGAGCGCTCGACGAAAAAGTGGGGGAATGTTTGCGTATATGTAATTCGAGTGCAATATTACTTGTATATTTTTTTTTTTTTTCTTTCTTCACGGGTTCAGCTCCCGAAACCGTGTATATTTATTATAATTGATTTATTGGTGTTTGTTTTTACGATTGCTTTTTACTGCTGGTAAAATTAAAAGTAATACCTCATACCGTCAAGCAGACCCAACAAATAGTGTTCTGCGCACTAACGACCACCGCTCAAGAACCGTCCCGGTACCTATCTACTTAAATAGATAACACCGTAGCTTTCTAGGTGGCAGTAGGACCAGTCTGACAGGTTTAGGGTTAGTTATGAATATAGATATTGTGGACCTTTGTTTACATGTATTTTGCGAAATTTACTTAAATTTAGCTGTTTATGAATGGAAATTTTACTCAATTAAAATAATTGGTAATTACAGAAAACTTATTCATGAATAGGTAACTATGTATCATAATATATTAGTTTAATTAATAAGTTGATACTATGTATTGAGTTTACCTACTGTTGGTATGTGAGTGGGTATTATGGTTGTAATGGGTGACGTAGGGGAGATATAGAGGGTGTCAATAGAAAGCACAAAGTAATTTTTTAAACTATGTAATTTTCACTTTTGTTTTAATAATAATTTCTACTGATCACTTGTCTTATCTTACAAAATAAAGCAGGACCGACAGTGGCGACTGGCGACAGTCGGTCCTCGTAATAATAAAAATGTCATAATTAATATATAATTATAAACGTCGCGCGTCGTCGCACACACATATAAGTAACTTAACTAGCGGCTGAGATCGGCGGCGGCTGCACAGTGCACAATGTAGAGCCGGCGGGAGTAAGTATCACAGAGGGGCCGCGGGGGCTTCACTCGGGCTCCGAGTGTTCCGAGCGGAACAGGCGCTTCTTGGACAGCGAGAAGTGGGGGCTGAGAGCTGTCGGTCGCAGGAAGAGGGGCAAGCGCTCCGTCCATCCGGGACCGGACTGGGGCCGCAGCTCCAGGTGTAGCTCGTGTGTGGGTAGCGCGCCCGCTTGCAGCTTGAACGCTGCCACTCGTCGGTCACCCAGCCACAGCACGACGGCCGCACCGCGCGCGCCGCACGGCTCCGACGAGGCCAACTGGAGCGCCTGTCGTGCCGCCCGCCGCGCTAACGTCGCCGGGACCGGCACCTCGCCCAGCGCGGCCCGCAGCTCGCTCTCCAGCCGACGGGCCAGCGCCGCCTCGCCCGGTTCGCACCACGATCGTCCGCCACAACCTGCACAACAACACTATAGATGAGTACTCACACACATAGCAACAACAATTCTCGCACTCTGCTCACATAGCAACAACGTTACAACTCTAGCACTCTGCTTACCTTTCTCGCTGTCGAAGCCCGCAAACTGCGGAGGGACCGGCAACACTTCCATGGTCTCTTTGTCCTCAGATATAGTGTCCACTGTCCAGAACTGTTCTCTCTCACACCGGGGCGTGTCGGACGCCGGCCGGTCGATCAGCTGTGCGCTCTCGGTCTGTTGAGCGTGTCCGCACCGACACAATATATAATGAGGACTGCCGGCCGCCGAGGTCCCACCATCTATATATAGGGCCGGTGTGGGGGGGTGTGAGACGCGGGCTACAGTGTCCCCTCCCCGCCCCGCCGCCGCCCCCCGCCCCAGTATACACCGCGCTGCTCCCGGGACGGTCGCGCTTCGTGCTGCTTCCTTTGTTCAGCCACAACACCTTAGTGCAGCCCCCGACAATCTCGAGCACCGCCAGCCGGTGGTCGACGTGCCCCGTACTGCGTGCTCCGTTCTCCGTGTGCAGTTCCAGAAGTTTCCTTTGTCTCCGAGTGCCCGGGCCGGCGCGAGAGGGAGCAAGCTACTACACGCTACATTACACCCCCCAGTCCCCCGGTCCCCACTAGCCCACTACGAGTACATGTTCCTTTGTTACCGAGTGGTGTACACTGTACAGTATATACAACATCCATCCAGAAGTGAGCATTGTTCTAAATAATATAATATCTCAGTTCGTGTGTCGTATATGGGCTATATGCTATATGGCTACCTGCTAGGCTGCTACAGTGACCCTCGCTCATACAAAACTAATTACAAGAGATACAAATATAACTCTACATCTCAACTGCGAATACAAAAATCATCATAAATCTGCAAATAGTAGTAAGTACCTATATCTACTACATAATAAAATATGTATAGCAATCATATAAACAAAGTTAATTGTAGATCAAAATAAAAATACTTATATTTTATAACAAATTGTAACCAACTGCCCAGTTAGTGTCCATGCACCATAGATAATAATCGTCACCGTGACAAAATCACAGATAGTCAATATTACAAAACAAATCATAAAATAATTATGTAATTACAAAACAAGTGTCACATATTATTACAAATATTTAGGTATATATCTATGTATTACAATAGCTAAACTAAAATATTACAATCTGATCACATCACAATATAACTTTCTCGATGTCGATGTCGGCGTAGTCACGTAGTCACGTAGTCACGTAGTAGACTCTACGGTAGAGATTTGTTGTAGGTACTAGGTGGTTTGGTGGTGAGTGGTCCGTGACAGAGTGGTATGTGTGGACTAGTACCACTGTGTCACTCTCGCTACCATTATGATGACCACCTCTAGTATGTTATTGCGTCACCTCCAGCCTCCAGCCTCCAGGTGTCGCTCGTCTCATTATGTATTGTTGTAGCTATTATTTATCTCTTACACAATGTTCCTGATATTATTATATTAATGCAATTACTGTATTTTGATTATTTTTTTGCTAGTTAAAAATTCAAATCTTACTATTATTTACTTAAAATGACTATTATGAAATAATAAAGTTCACGATCCTTTATCTCGCTTCACACAATGTAATGTATTGATATTATTATGTTATGACAAACAAATGTTCAATTAGATTAGGTTTAGGTAAATGTGTTATGTGTTCTATAAAGGTAACAATGAGTGTACTTAGTAGACAGGACAGGAGACTCCGGACACAGGATGACAACAACACAACAGTTGCGATTGCGACAGGTACAGCCGGTACAGTACAGGTTACCACCTTGCCATTTTTTTCATTACATGACGTAATAGTTAGGTACCTACTGTAATATTCAATGACTGTTACTAACCCAATTTTATTTGAACCAGTACCTACTGTGAACTTTGATCAATCTGAAGGAGCTGTTACCATGTCATGGCATCATAATGTTGTAGGTAATGCTGCAACAAGTAGGTTTACAGTTTACACTTTACAAAGTTATAGCCGTTATAGGTAGTACCTGTAGTTAGTATGATAGGCAGTAATATTAGTTGGTTTAGTCGTCCATTGTAGTCGCAGCGCAGTTGTTTATACGGTATACCTACCTACCTACCATATCAATATTTTTCATGAGTCTCATTTAGAATACGATATATTGTTAAACATAATACTGCTTATAATATATAGTGTTACCTAGCGATCTATACTGCGGATTCTCTATCTAGGTATGGTTTAACTAATGTCGATGGCATGTCGTTCCACATAGAAACCTACGAGTAAGGAAAAACGTACATTGAAACCACATCCCTAAAACCATAATATAAACGGCAATTGTCGACTCTATAACCGCATCGACTCTATAACCACAATAAAACCATAGATAGAGAATATAGCCGCTTAGTGCGATGTAGCTAGGTATAGCTAGGTATATGAACGTGATCAGGCTGTATCGAGTAGATAGGTACTAATTATTGTTGCATATATATATTAGTGTCAGTCACTGAGACACGTCACGTCATACATTACTGAAGGTCATTTATACAAGATCGTTTATTCAACTAGGTAGGTATATCTATCTAAACATAACTTAGTTACTTAGGTAGAACTGAGGTGAACCAACCATCTATATTATGTTACTATTAGCAACCATCCGCGGCGTCGTCGCCCGTGAGTCCCGTGACCGTGACGCCCGTGGAGTATTGAGACCACCTTATTGTCTCACAAGACGTAGCGTGATCATTTATACACATTAACTTTCCTCTTGTGAAAATCTATCCATTAAATCTTATCAAAATCGGTCTAGTAGTTTCCAGTTTTTCTTACCCTAAAAACCTTGTCCTGACAATTACCAAGACAACAAAAAAAAAATCAGCCAAATCGGTCCAACCGCTATCAAGGGATCCTTCACTGTATGTATGCGGCAATTGATTTTTATTTATAGATGCAATGCGGTTTCACCCGCGTTAATGGTTACTGCTACGCTCTTGTGTGTCGTAGCGTGATGTTAATAGTCTATAATCTATAATCTTCCTCTATCTGCTATCAAACGCTAAAATATTTTTTCAAATCCGCCTGGTAGTTCCAGAGATTAGTATAGATATATGTAATATATATATATATATATATATACCACCTGTGCCCTCGGTAACAAATGTAACAATACACACACACACACACACACAGACACACAACAAAATATTTGTACAGTGTTGTTAATAAATAAATAATAAATGTATTTCTATAAATTGTACTTTTATTTATAAACCAATCGTTGAACCATTGTTACATTGTCAATATAATAACATGAAGGTGACATATAGGTATCTATAAGTTTACAAGTTAGAAGATGTGCTTGTGCTCTATCTATGAGCTACGTCAGCTACTCGAACAGTAAACAGTATTTAGCAGCTACTGGACTGGACACATTTATTCCTCATTTAGCATATGATAGATACTTTCGACCGGTTCTCACTATTAGATAAACTGACTCTAACAAGTTTGAGACCCAAATAAGAAGAGTTAAAACAGTGTAGTTATGTTACGTGATCCATCCTGAAGTAGATAAAGGTAGATGTAAACTGTGTTATTTATAGAAATGATGTAGCGGCGGGTGGCGGTGTGGTGGGGGGTGGGGGGTGGCGGCACTGTCGGCAGACTTGATGTCGACTAGAGTTGACCTTGACAGCTGCTACATTATGTTTGTAGCTTTGTTACTACCTCAGCTACCTGCCAACAGTACCAACAGTACCACCAACAGTACCGCTCTATTCATTTTGATGATATTTATAATGATTAAGTACTTAATGTTAGAGGGACCACCTATCGTATGTAATCCATCTCCACCTGTTCTATAACAGCAGAGTGGCAGACAGACAGACAGACAGTATCAACAACGCTCTGGGGGCCGATTCTCGCTCTTTAGACATTTAGTCGAATTAGAGAAATCTCTACGTCAAAATATCACAAAAATATCACAGCTTTTTTTAATGACTTCAAAAAATAGACGTTACCTACTCAATTCGACCGTATATATTTTTTTTTATGTGTGTTCGCGGATAACTTCGTCGTTTATGAACCGATTTTGATGATTTCTTTTTTAATCGACAGATAATTCTTCCGGATTGGTCCCATTATTATGTCATAAAAATTGGTTCATTAGTTTTTCAGTGATTTTGAAAAAACTGACTTTTTAGTCGTATCTCGATGAAATATGTACCGATTTTGACGACTTATTTTTTTAAGGATATAATAATTTCTCGACATTAACATATAACGAAAATCGGTTCAGTAGTTTTTCAGAAATTCAGTAATTTGTCTCTGTTTACGGCTGAAAATTTTGTATCAGAGAAAAGCCTTAGCAACGGTTGCTATTAACACGAAGTTGTCAATTTTTGTATCGACGGTGGTCTAACGGCTAAAGGTATGATATGTCATGGTGCAGCTCAGGATGCAAATGGTTCAAATCCCATCCACAGCAGTATATTTTTTTATTTTTCCATTATTTTTTTATTTGCGTTATTATTTTGTCTCTCAAGGCAGCAAAATCACTTAAAAGGGAAAAATAAATTTACTTTAAAAAAAAAGGGTACCGACTTCAAAAATTTGCACTGAAAAGTAAGAAATAATAAATATTTCGTCGTAGAATTTGAAGATTGTTGGTGCCAAATTAAAACCAACTTACTTTCCAAATTCACTAATCTAGACAATTCATTAGGAACCTAAGATCATCAGTACAAACATATATAAAATTGAACAGATATTTATATTCTTAGATATTTACTTAATTTAGCACCAACCGTCTTCAAATTCTACGACGAAATTTTTATTATTTCTTACTTTTCAGTGCAAATTTTTGAAGTCGGTACCCCTTTTTTTTTAAAGTTAATTTATTTTGTAGTCGACATTGATGTCGCATGGACTTGTTTTAATCTCTTTATAATATATTTTATTTGGTAAATGTTTAGCGAAATATGAGCACTTAAAACCCCGAGGTACATAATAAGTTAATAACACATTTTTTCACATTGTCAAAAACAGATTTCAGTAATTTTCAGGATATATGAAAAAGTACAACTAATTGCTTTTGTATGGTATATTTACAAAAAAGTATTAAAAAATGTTTTTCAGGAATTTTCAGGAATTATGAAAACAATAAAATTGTTTTTATATGCGTTATTACTAATTGCTTAGTATACATTTGCATGAAAGGAAAATGTGAAAGAAGAGTTTATCAGGAATTTTCAGGACTATGAAAAAAATTATGAAAATATGGGAATAATTAGTACCTACTCACTTGTCAGGATTTACATGAAAAATAAAAATAATAAAAAAAAAATTTCAGAAATTTCAGTAAGTAATTATTTTATGAAAAATGTAGGTAGGTACTTACAACAAATTGTTAAGTTATTTAAATTAAATACTAAATAACTAAAAATCCGTGAGTGTAGAGTTCGTGACGACAATATTTGATGGTACGGGACCCTCCGCGCACGTGTCGGTTGGTCGGCCCCCTGCCCCCTGCCCCCTGCCCCCTGTATCTCTACAATAAACTAAGTACCGGATATATCCAGTTACCACAATCTCTCTACTCACAACCGCACACCGCACACCGCACACCGCGCACGTACATTTACTATTTACTTATTTATATTAAAATGTATAACAATTATCATTTAATGTTGATGAGTTATGCAACATCACAGGCAGCATTCAGCAGGCAACAGGCAAAAGGCACAGACCACAGTGGTCAACATTTAGTTTCAGAAACTTTACATGACTGTAGAATACTTACACGAGGCCGACGCTACTGACGCTACCTAGTGTGTGTGATACATCCGACATAACTGCTACGAGAGATATTTACTTTACTTTGACTGGTGGTAGAGTCGTAATACTCGTTATTATAAATGTAAAAGTGTACTTGTTTGTTTTGTCTTTTTTCCCATCGAAACGTAGCACGTAGCACCTAGCACATAAGTAGGTAGGTACATAATGATGTTGGTAGAGCTAGAGAGACAGAGAAACAGAGTACAGAGAGATCAATACCGGATATACTGTACGGGAGTGTTAGTTACAAAACATTTGGTTTAGTGGGGCTGTGTGGACGTGGACCCCTCGCTCATAAACATGTCAAAGTAATAGTTGTGTCGTCGAGGGGCGGAGGGGGGGCTCAAGAAGCTACATATTATACAACAACTAGCAGTCGCCCGCGACTTCACACGCGTTGTATTAGGAATAGTGATGTAATTTATGTAAAATACGCAATTGGTCCGTGAGACAGATTTGGTACCTGATATTCCCGTCCCCCGTGAAAATGTTTGAAATTCTATACAAATTCGCTATAGACAACTGTTTACCCCGTTGCACCGTTAGGGTTATTTTTCAAAAAATCCTTCTTTAGGTCACCTCTAGCTAAGTTTCAATTTGATATATTATGTTACAAGTATTTGTACCAAGCTTCAAGTTGGTACACGCAGGGAATACGTTTACACACCATTTCGCCCCCTCAAAAATTGGACTATCAAATGTACCTGAGATTAGCGCGTACAACGTACAAACAACATTGTTCACATTTATTATTAGTATAGATAGATAATTTGTTTGTGTAGCTTGTCCCACGCCCACCATCATCACGGTAGGTGTGTGAGGTGATGAGGTGGTGCAGGACAACTAGCACACCCTGTTGTCTGTTGCTGCAGCTGCACTGTCTCATCTTGAATAGATCTATTATTTTAGAGAATAACATACCTATACATATAGATGCTGAATATTTAATTTGTAGAGGTGTTTATAGATAGGTACATTATCCAATTTTAAATCCACCCTCTAAGGGGGTATAATAAGGCATGAAAGTAAGTATGCGACTTTTACAGTTATATAACCTATTAAATAAATCTACTTTGGTTATTGTTTCTAAAGTAAGTAAAGTAAAAGTAAGTAAGGCAACTCGTGAACTTTATATAAAAGTGTATCTAGTAATAAAAAGTAGCGCCTCACTGCAACCTCGTCCGCAACAAGAATAGGGGAGGTCCGGGAGGTCGTATGTTGGTACTTGGTGGGGTTGGTGGGTATGTCATATTGTTTATAAGTTATGGGAAATGGGAACAATGGTGCGGAAATAGTATGGTGGAGCTTTACTGTGTTATGTTATGTTAGTATCTCATAGTCCACAAATAAAACGTAGACTTTATTTGATCAAAGTTTACATCAACAAGTGTCCGTCACGCATCACGTTCAATACGTGCAGCCATGTAGGTGTAGGCTCCCCTTGTGTCCCTGTGCCCTCAACCAACCTCAACACAAAACGTTATGAAGGGGACCAAACTGCATAGTAGGTGGGTTAGTACTCACTCAGTATTTGTATCAAACATAGAGATACCGACTACTCTACAGATATTACTAACTAAAAAACCAAAATCAAAGCAATTGTATTATATATTTCATTATTCCTGAAAGCTCCTGAAATATTAGGAAATATTATTAGTTCCCTGTTTTTAAGGTTCCGAACATCTCCGAAAAACGGAAACTCATGTGTCTGTCTGTCTGTCTGTCTGTCACTTGGTATGTTGAAACTTGGTATATATATACACCTATGTAGGTATATGGTTTCATATAGCGAAAAGCTAAGCGAAAATCCTGTCTTATAAAGTTCTGATCGAAAATTAGCAAGTACTAGCAAGTACTCCCAACTTGGCCGTTGTTATTTTTTTATAATCCTGAAAATTCCTAAAAAAATCTTTTTTAACCGAACTTCAAAAGAAGGAGGAGGTTCTCAATTCGTCGGAATCTTTTATGTTTTTTATGTATGTTCCCCGATTACTTGAATACGCCTGGACCGTTTTGGATTTTTTTTTTGTTTGAATGGGTATACTTCCCAGTTGGTCCCTGATCATCAGGTCAGAATCTGATGATGGGATCCTGGAGAAATCGAGAACTCTTCAAATTTTATAGACACTTGAAGCGATTTGGGTATTTTTTTTATATAATTTTGCTTTCGGAAAGCACACTTTTCAGTGCATAATTTAAGTAAATTTTTCATAATGCCTGAAAATATTTTTTCACGTTTTTGTTTTAAGTAAAGGCTGACAAATTATAGGTAATTATAACCCTTATTATAAGTATTTAACTGTATAATTGTATTGATAATAATAATAATAATTTAATTGTAGATATTATAACAAGTGTAATTTTTTCATAATACCTAGAAACTCGTAAATCACTTTTTTCACGTTTGTAATAACATGCAACTATTGTACATCTATATCTACAACTAGTTAATATTATAAACGCAAAAGTGTGTTGCTTGTTTGTTCTACTTTCATGACAAAACTGCAACTGCCGTCACTGGTCGCATGCTCGCAACCTCATACACCAACCACACAGACCTTATATGACCTTACATTACAACCGCACGGTAAGATCACTGTCTTCCCAATCATGCTTGTTGCCAGGTGCACTGTTGCTGGCTGTACACTGCAGCACTCAGCACACAGCACCTCCACCCAGCATGACAACGCAGCGACAGTCGTCTGTTGGTACAATAATAAAAGGCAATGTACTTATTACATACAACAATGAGCCGGATGTCCCACAAAGTTGTAGAAGCGTGGCCCCCGCCGTCCGCAGTCCGCACTAACATTACTAACAATGCTCGCCTGACAACAGCCGTCGTGAGTATGTCTGTCGCCACCCGCCGTGTGATCCTGTGCTACCTCTATGACTACTGACTAAAAACTAGAGACATTAGTCCACTGGAGATCTGATGATGGACAACAAGAACACAAGGGATTCTATATACCTATAACTAAACTATTAGAAGATATAATTAATTATCGGGAATAAAAAACCTAAATGCAGGATATAACTAAATTAACTTTCATTGTTTTTCGAAGTTTGATGTTGACAAAATGGCCGATATGTAAGGCCGGTACAGCTGCTTCTGGGTCTTCAAACCGCTGATCACGTAACAATCTCTCATTCTAGGGAATGTAAAGAAATCGTTAGGGCTCAGCTCAGGACTGTACGGAGGATGGCTCAATTTTCCAGCTCCAAAATCGTTTGTTTTCTGATCGATGTGGGAGCTCGCACATACCTAACCTACAATATAACCGCGCCAATAGTAACGCACAACTATTACGTTACGATGTCCCAAGACAGCGGCCCGCGTATGTAGATCTCAAAGTATCGAAATCACCCGTCGCTATCTCGTTCTCGAGTATAAGTTGTAATTTAAGCTTTTGACGAACATTTTTGGTGGAACATTGAGTGGTGATGGTGACCATACTTATAGAGGAGGCGTAATCCATAACACTATGGACATAAGAAAAATATACAATTTTCAGGCTTTCAGGTTTTGTGAAGGGTTCGCACACTCGCAACACGAAACCAAGATTTCTATACGTTTTGTTTGTGACAGAGTGTATGTGGTCACAGAACGTCAGTCTATCATCAAGAATTACACCAAGGTCTCGTACAGTATTCGTCCTTTCTATGGGGGTGTTATTAAATGTATAATTAAAGATCACTGGATTTTTGCTGCGAGTAAAACTGATACATTGACACTTCTTGATGTTTACGGTGATTCTGTTTTCATTGTAGTATGTGTGCAATGTATATCTAGATCTTCCTGTACTCTATAATCCTGAATATTAGCCACCCGCATATACACCTTTTTATCGTCTGCGTATAATAAATGTTCTGCTGACTTGATGCAATAGTGTATGTCATATATATATGCATTATATAACAAAGGACCGAGGTGCGAACCCTGAGGAACGCCAGATGGGATAGTCACATAATTTGACTTGTATCCTCCCAATACAACCGCCTGGGAGCGATTGGAGATATATGACTTGACCCATCTGAGGAGAACTCCATGGATGCCCAACCGTTGCAACTTTGCAACAAGTATAGCGTAGTCCACACGTACAAATGCCTTTTCAAAGTCTGTGTAGAGCACATCCACCTGTCCACCTTTTCCATGTTTAGCAGAGTATAATTTGTGAACTGACTAAGATTTGTTACTGACCCCTAAAGAATCCGTGCTGTGAGTCCGAAATACCACCATATGACCATATAAATATTATCATAAACTAATTTCTCAAAGATCTTACTAAATATGTTTAATATGGAGATTGGTCTGAAGTACTTGTTCCCGTCTTCAGTGGCCGGGAATGATCCAGCAAACGTCCACCGCAATTCGTTCCCATGGAGCGCCAACATTGTACAGCTGCATACGTCCCCTCGTACGTGTCGTAGGTCCCTTCACAGCCGCACATACTGTGCACTTGCGACACCAATCCTCGACATCTTGCCGGCAATGAACCCAATATAATCGTTTCCTGATTTTCGCCAGGGTTCGATTCATGCCCAGATGTCCTCCCGAGGATCCATCGTACACGGACTCAAGCACTTGACCTAGGCACGACCAGCTGCATCAATGTCTCCTGTCCACTTGGCGACTCCCACTTGCGGTACAGCAACCCGTTGTGCAGCACTAGACTTTCCCACTGAGCCCAGTAGCTTTTCGTGGTGGATACAACATTCCAGCCGGGCCTTGGAACATTCTGCGTCTTCCATTCCATTATCGGCGACAAATTGTTATCTTTGAGTTGCTCGTCTCTCGTCGTCTCGTTCGCCCATTCGTCATTAAGGTTGTTAGTCGTAATCACTTTGATGACAGAATCACTGATTTCACGCCTCGAGCAGTGTTTACAATCTTCAGGGCACGGCCTGCGTGACAGTGCGTCAGCGTTGCCATGCGTCCGTCCTCGTCTATGTTCGATCGTGAAATCGAATTCTTGTAACTGCTCGATCCACCGAGCGACTTGTCCTTCGGGATCCTTGAATTGAAGTAACCATTTCAAGCAGCATGGTCTTGTTGAAGTGTCGTAACGTCTTCACTACGGCCAGAAGTTCGCGTCTGGTTACACAGTAGTTCCTTTCTGGTTTCGACAGAGCCTTGCTGAAATACGCTATCACAACTTCCGTGTCCCCCTTCCGTTGTGACAGCACACCTCCAATGGCGATGTTGCTTGCGTCTGTGTCCACCACAAACTCGCCGACTTGGTCCGGGTAACCCAATACAGGTGTTTCGCACAGCCGTTGTTTCAGTTCCTGGAACGACTTCTCACAGTCCTCAGTCCACTGAAACGAACGTTTGTCCTGCGTCAGCCGATGCTTGGCTACTCCCGCGAAGTCGTATACGAAGCGGCGGTAGTATGAGCACAGACCAAGAAACGCCCGAACATCTGTTTTGATTCGCGGGGTGGGCCATTCTCGTACAGCTATTGTCTTGTCAGGGTCGGTTTCTACGCCATCCTTTGTAATTACATGCCCGAAGTAATTCACACGTTTCTTGAAGAAGCTACACTTCTTGGCATGCAATTTCAGGTTCGCGAGTTTCAACTTTTCAAACACTCTTTCTAAATTCCTCACGTGCTCGTTGAAGTCGCGTCCCATGATGATGATGTCATCCAGGTAGACTAGGCAAGATTTTCCCACGAGATCCGCAAGCACAACTTCCATCAGCCTTTCGAACGTAGCGGTAGCATTGCATAACCCGAAAGGCATGACGTTGAACTGCCACAGTCCATTTCCGGTCGAGAAAGCAGTCTTTTCCTTGTCCTTGGGATCGATCTCCACTTGCCAGTATCCACTCTTCAAATCCAGTGTTGAGAACCACTGGTTTCCACTCAACCTGTCCAAGGTGTCGTCAATCCGGGGTAGAGGGTAGCTGTCCTTTCTAGTTACTTCGTTCAGTCGACGATAATCCACACAGAAGCGAGTGCTGCCATCCTTCTTCTTAACTAGCACAACCGGAGAACACCATGGGCTCAAAGAAAGTTCGATGACATTATCCTTTTTCATGTCTTCCAGCATGCACTGTACTTCGTCTTCTCTTCCTACCGGGATTCGTCGAGCACGTTGACGTATAGGTAACTCGATGCCTGTGTTGATGGTGTGTTTCACCAATGACGTCCTGCCGAGCTGCCCATCTCTGTCACTAAAGATGTCAATGTAACGAGTGAGCATCTCCTTCGCTCTTTTGTACTCGGAGATTGACAAGTCCTTCTTCGAAATATCGACGAGTTCCAAGAGGTTTGCACTGTTATTTTTCATCGCTGACAGGTTCCCCTGGGTGCAGCTCTGCATCCAATTCGCCTCGTCGCACTTCGCCACGACTTGTTCCTTATTAAGAGTGACAGGAGCTCCATTGAAGTTGGTCACCCTTACTACATCTCGTCCACTCTTGTTGTTTACTAAAGTTGTAGTGAGTAACCAGCCCTTATGTTTAGAACGTTCCAGGTGGTCGATGATAGAGCACCTCCTAATCGAGGGGTCCCCATTAGTTTGTAACTCCACATCGACAAGCGTCTCCGAGTATGGGTTCAGCTTGACGCCCTTGGCACAACGCACATAGCCAGCATAACCACCTTTCAAAAATACTTGTTCCTGGCCGCACTGCAGTACACCGTTGCGCAAGTCGATGCCAAACTGGAACCGCTTCATAAAGTCGAGTCCGATAATGCAGTCGTCTATAATGTCAGCCACGATGACGGTGTGTGGATACTCCGTATGCGGGTATAGGCTGACAGGTTGCCGTGAAGAGTTTCAGACAGGAAGATGAACGGCTGGTTCTGCTCGTAGATCGTCCCAACAACTGAGGTCTCACAACCGTACGCGTTGCTCCTGTGTCGATCGTCATCTCACAATCTCACATGGCGTCCCGTTGACCTCGCCGGCGATCACCAGACTGTTCCCTTCGAAAACTTGTCGGATGGTAACTTTTGGGGCTGTGTCACGAGCAGCCAGTACCCGCCCCGCGGCTCTGGCTGTTACTCGTTTCCCGGAAGCTCCGTAGTTACGGCACGGACATCAGCTCCGACGTCCCGTTTCGGCACTCGTTGATCCGTGCCTTGTCGCTTAAGCGCCGGGCAGCTAGCTTTAAGGTGCCCCAGCTTGTGGCAGTAGAAGCAGCGGGGTAAGTAGCTACGCCCCTCTGCTACAGATGTCGTTGTTGGAGTAGCCTCCTCCGCCACTTGTCGCAATCGCTGAGAACGAGGCTCCTGTCTCACGGCTTCCACCTCTAGAGCATGGGCTAGTGCATATTTCAGGGCGCTGTGGTGGCCCAGTCGAACTGCAGCTCTGACCTCCATGCTGCGGATGCCGTCGATGAATGCTTGAACGAGGTTCGCAGCAATGAACTCTTGTCCGGCAGATGGGTACGCCTTCCTCACGATATTCTCGATCTCTAGAGCCCATTGTTGCAGGCTCTCACCAGCATGTTGCGTCCTGTCCCTCAGCTGTGCTCGGTAGACGTGCTCCAGGTGTTTGTCGCCGTACCTGGAGTCCATTGCCTCGATCAGGCTCCCGTACGTGGTGCAGCTGTCTGGAGAGGCCTCCAGAACCGACAGTGCACGGTCCCTTAAAGCCACTGTCAAGGCGGTCAGAGATTGCTCGTCTGTCCAGCCGTTAGCAGAGACGACCGTTTGGAACTGCAATTTGTACGCTGCCTAGGACGTAGTCCCGTCGTACGGCGGCACCTTGACTCGGGGGCCCGAGACGACGATGCCTCCAGAAACAGGAGCGGTCAGCTTCAGTTTCCTTACTTCATTCTGGAGCCCCTCGCACCGGCTGTCAAGTCGTGCCTCCAACTCTCCGTAGCGGTCGTTAAGTCTTGTATCCAGTTCTCCGCTCATCCTTGTCTGTATTTCCTTATGGAGATTCTTACAGTGCTGTTGGAGATCTTCATGACGGGTGTGGAGGTCTTCGATTCTCTCCTCGTGCATGTCTGTAACCCTCTGTAGCTGCTTCACCTCCATGGTCACCTTTCCCAGTGATTCTGAAAGCAGCTCCTTAAGGCTAGCAGACTGCTCCTTTAACAGCCGGCAAGTCTGCTCTTCCCGAAGTCTGGCCTCCTCCTCTTGTCGTCGGGCCTGTTCCTCCTGACGTCGGGCCTGTTCCTCCAACAGCTGCCGAGTCTGTTCCTCCTGACGTCTGGTCTGCTCCTCCATCAGCCGAACCAGCATTCCCATATCGAATGCCTGGGGAGCATCCGCAGAACCCGCAGCACCCGTATCAACTCCAGAAGCAGCTCTAGCACCACCAGCAGCAGTCCCAGCAGCACCAGCAGCGGCTCCAGCAGCAGCTCCAGCGCCACCAGAAGCGGCTCCAGCAGCAGTCTCGTCGACCTCCTCTTCGTGATGTCCAGCAGTAGTTTGTCGTGTTCGGGGTCGCCGTGATGATGACGAGTCACGTGGTGTAATCGGCATTTTTGAATCCCACACTCCTGACACCAATTTGTTACGAGCTAGGATTCGAAGAGATTTAAAATACCGACTAAATAGACAAACTTTACTTTAACACCACAAAAACACAGTTATATAAATGTAAACACTAGAATAACACTTAGTCGCACAAAATTCCACTTCGCTGTTTCGCTTTGATCGCTCTGATGCGCACTGTCTCCTTCCGGCAAAGATCCTCTGTTTTTGTAGTCCGTCGAACATTCAAGAAAGGCCGAGATCGTTGTACAATGTTGTAGGCGCGCCTCGGCGTTAATTACCTACACACTGAACGCGGCCGTTTTGGTGCTTATGGTTAGGTGCATACGGTCCATTTTCGTTTGTAGTTGATTCTTCCTGGATTTTCTAGAGACGTCTGTCGACGTTGACGTGTTTAGGTATTTATGTGTGCGATTTAAGTACCTACTCGTTACAATATATATATAATAGGTACCTCTTTATGGGCGCATGTAGTTATCTCGCTCTAACAGTAACACGTTCTGTCGATGACTTGTGTGTGTGTAATTACTAATTATGTGAAGCAAGCAATAAAGAAGTGGAGAGATATAGGTAACAAAAATAAATATTTTTTTACAATTAAAGGATCCTGTTTTTTCTTTTTTCACGGGTTGCCTTACAGCTCCCGAAACCGTGTTACGGTTCCAGGCGGCGAACGTAAAACGGTTCCAGGGTACTCAGCGGCAGACAAAGTCTACCTCGTTTAGCCAATGGTATTTATGAGGTTTGTTAGTTAATTTATTTATTTATTAAAACATCCACAGCACAACAGATTAATAGATTAAAATAATATAATATAATTAATTAAGTTTTTATCATCCGGAATGAAACTTCCTCTTTTATTTTATATTATCGTCATATTTGTATAGCAAGCAGCAGGCAGCAGACAGCAGGCAGCAAGCAGCAGGCAGAAGGCAGCAGACAGAAGGCAGCAGGCAGCGAGCATCAGGCAGAATTGTGATTCATTTTATTGTTCATAAATAGTGTCGATTGTGGCGAATGGTGGACGGTGCGGAGTGCGGACGGTCTAAAGATAACGAGCTCCCCCAACTTACCCCATGTTATGTGAAACTCCATGAACATAAAGATGTCACTCGGTCACACAGTCACACACACACACACACACACATCCCTACAGCCAGCACACACTCGCTTGGCAGCTTTGGTTGTTACATACAACTTGTTGTAGTTGGTTTGTGTTATAATACTTAAGTATGGGCGCGTTCTCTTTTATTACTCTAGAGTCTCTAGATAGGTACACTACTTATACTACATTATTATTATTATTTTTAATGTATGTTTTAACTCTTGGGATTTGATGTGGGGTGTCATGCATGCTCCCCTAGGACCCCATTGAGCCCCGCTCCCCGCTCCCCGCCACCCCTTGTACTATACAGTATACGCGCCTGACTCTGTTCTAGGCTCTTTATTATTATTTTTACTTGGGGTCATCCAACACATACCTACAAGTGATTACATTGTACAACTTAGCGGTCACTTCACTAGGTAGGTAGTTATTGTAATGTGATGTAGATCTATGAATCTGTGCCTTGTTGCTTGGGTAGGTAGCGTGATGTTATATAGGCTTCCTCAACAAATGGGCTATCAAATGCAACAAGAAAACAAACTCTTCAGCTTTATTATTGTAATTATTATTTAATCTATGGTAAGTATAGATTTTAGGTTTGAGGAGTCCAAAACAAAAAACACTGATTTGTGAAATTTAGAGCTAGGTAGTTTCTAATTTGGTACCAACCGTCTTCAAATTCAACGACGAAATATTTAATAATTTCTTGTTTTTCAGTGATTAATTTTTGAAGTAGGTACACAGTTAATTTATATTCCCTAACATCATTACAAAAATTTCGGCATTCATTTCATCGAGTTGAGTTATGAATATAATTGCCTGAAAAATCATTAAGTATTTTTTTCAAATTTCTGAAAACTACTGCCTCAATTTTCACCAAAACAAAAACGTGACCAACTCGAAAGAATTTCCTGTCCATTAAAAAGAAACCATCAAAATCGATTCACATTGCATATGGCGTAACATACATACAAAATTAATACATTTGAATTGAGAACCTCCTCCTTTTCTGAAGTCGGTTAAAAAGGACTCTACTCTACCAACCGTGCTTTGGAATTTTGAAATAATACCGTCTCTTCTACCACATACCACAAGCAATATTTACTTATACATTTTGAGCATTCAGTCTGACAGATTGGGCCAGCGAGTTTGTCGCTGATCATCACAATAATATAAACCGACCTGACTACACTACCTCACCACTCCACATTTCCACAATGCACAACCACAACCCTCAGTTACCAACAAAGGGAGCCTATTTTACATAAATACTCTCTCACACTTCTCTAAAGTCGACCTTGTTGTTCTCACAATAAAGTTATTATTAGATGACAGCGGGGGCATTGCTCTCTACTCTCTACTCTCTACAGAACTGAGATCTTGTATGGCTATTATTATTTTTTGTTCGTTTCAATTTATTTAACGAAGTTTTGGATATATTAAGTATAGGGTTGTCGAGGTTCCAGTTAATGCGGGATACGAGATACAGAGGTACGACTGGTACGAGTCTGTCTACTGTCTACCCCTGAACACAATGGACTCCATGAGAGAGAGAGACATGTACCGCTAACTACCACCGACATCCAACTTTTTGTTGATCCCCGACCTCCGACCCCGTGACGTTGTCCCCCATACTGTCACAGCATGACATTCACGGGCACACTCAATATGGACTCAGAGGATACTCAAACCAGCAAGCAAGCGGCAGGAGTTTGGTTAATGATGCAGACAGTAAGGAGTAGTAGGAGTAGTCTGTAGTCTAGTACATAATAGGTACAATGTACGCACACAACAATATTAAATCAATCGTTAACCGGCCGCGGGGTGCCGGGTGCCGGGTGCCCTCACTGACGCTGACGTCTGACACGTTGTTGCTACCGAGCTGCACCAGTGGTAAATAGACATAGGCTACTATTTACATTTAACTACACTCAGCTGTTTTACTTACAGATTATTCCTCTTGTGCAAACTTGTACAATGTTTTCTTCTTCTTCTTTTTCTTTAATTGTGGCTCCACCAAACCAATGTTATTCGATGGTTTGCCATGTCATGTATTATAGCCGTTATAGTATCAATATGCCGGCCGATTAATCGGTAGGTAGCTAAGATGATCCCGCTGACTGTGATATGTCTTATTAATCACATACTAACCACAACTATTACAGCGCGGGCGGGATTAAACCGTATTCCCCATCATGTCACGACGGAACGCGTGTGTCAGTCGCCATAACATGACGTAGAATCGGTACAATGTTTTGTCTCTCTGTAACAGATCTGACATTCAAGATGATGGAGGGAGACTAAAATTTAGTTTAGGTATGTAGTATAATAGCTGCAGTTAGCCTAACTGGACATTTGTAGTCAGTAGGTGTTCTAAACGTATAGGTATCTACATATTATAAAGAGGTAGGTATGTAGGGGGTAAGTAATATCTGAAACTACAGAAACTACCTACTTAAAATTCTTTCACAAATAGGAAGCTCTCTGAGTGCTATATAAATAGGCTATATTTTATTTTGTTCGAAACCACCTCCACACCACTGACCAGGACCACATGTTGTGTACACTGTAGAGTAATATTGTGACGTGCAGTAAATGTCCTAAAACCGTTGGTGTCAGTAGCGCAGCCGCACTCCGCACTCCGCACAGCCTACGTGACTGTTGTTGTATATACATACACAAGGTAGTAACCGCCACGACCGACACAAAGAGCTTGTTGTACACGAGGACTCTCCGCGCTCCACATAGAGACCACACTCGGCTGGCATCTGTCGAGACTCGCGGACCTAGAGAGAGAGTGCATTGTGGCCGGAGACGTCGCTCGTCCCGCTGTGTACCTACCTACAGTACCTACTGCTCCAACCTGAACCAAGAGGCTCATGTGACTACTCAGTCTTTGAGTACTAGAGACTAGAGAAACTCTACTCTACATAGCCATAGATTAGATTACAACTTTACGTTAGTCGTTAAGGACCGGTCAAGGTCATCTTGTATATGTCAAATATATCCCAAATCTCAGTTAATCCTGGAAAGTTGACTTTATTTATATAACAACATTTCCTTACCACACAAATTCACACAATTGGTAGTATTATTTTAAATTGGATTGGGCCATATTTTTATTATTTAGGCTTCTAAATAGCCACAGTTTCCAAAACGAGCATTGCTTTTGCATTTTGGAAACTATGGCTATTGGCTTGGCTCAATCCATCGATGTCGGCAAACGTTCGCCGATCGATGTGCTCAATCCATCGATGCTCAATCAGCGAAAAGTTCGTCGTGCTCAATCCAATTTAAAATAATAACTATCAATTGTGTGGTAAGGAAATGTTGTATAAATAAACTCACCTTTCCAGGATTAACTGAGATTTGTCATATTTTGACAGTTAAGTATAAGATGACCTTGACTATGGGCTCGGCATCGATGACGTACTACACAGTAGTAGGTGTAGGTAGAATGTGTAAGAATCAATTGAACCATTACCTATAAAAATAATGATGGTAGGTATTCGACTATTTGAACGCTAAACGGATATATAGGTATATTAGTATAAACTGTAGCTGTAGCTGCAATCGTTTGGCAAAAAAGGCCCTGTTGCGTGCTGCGTGCTGCGTGCTGCGTGCTGCGTGCTGCGTGCTGCGTGCTGCGTGCTGGGTGTTGCTGCTGCTGCTCTGTCCCGCCTGCCCGCACTCTTTCGCTCGTACGGCTCGTATACCTACTCTGTACAAGCACAAAGCTCCCGCTTAGCAACAGCTGAATGAAAGCGTCGCAAATTGTTGATGTAAAAGCTACCTTATAGACGCGCAGTACGGTCGCTATTCCCTCGCAAGTCACGTATTGATCGAAGCTTATGCGAAAAAGTTCACTACTTATCGCCCACTAACAACACATGACGTACTATTTTAGTAAGCTGCCGGTGAGCACGGCCGACCAACTATGAGCCTTGTGTCGTCCGCATTGGCACTTGTCTAATGAGGTTGACACTGGAATGACTGCTAAAATTTAAAGTAGTGTCCGCAGGGAACCGGGCACTGGGCAGTATGCGGCACACTCAGTTTTCGGTTTTTCCGTTTCGGGTGCTCTCTGCCACTTTTGCTGCCACAATTATGCCACATATTTTTTTTACAAATTAAGGGAATATGAATCGAAAATTAGTGCAACAGGTTAATATTAACAAAAACTACTGTAAATACTAATAGTAACTAGTACTTACCTATTTAAATTAGAAAATTATTTTTTATGCTTATATATTTGTAAATGTAATAGAATGAAGTTATACGTTTAAAAATATAGTGAGTAGTATTAAAGAACATAGTGATTGCTACTTACTCTATGGTGAGTAGGTACAATTATTTTAACAAATCCATTAGAGCAAATAATATTATAGATTAATAAATTTATAGAAAATGAATTTATATATTTAGAAAATTATAATAACTGCAATTATAGAAAAGTAGCGATTAGTGCAATTGAAATTAGAGATTATAAAAATTATAAGACTTGAGATTATATATTTTCAAAATTATAGTAACAGCAATTATAGAAATGTAGCCATTATTGCAATTGAAAATAGACATTATAAAAATTACAGGACTTGAAATTATAGATTTTGAAAATTATGGGAACTGCAATTATAGAAAACAATACGTTATAGGAATTAAATTATAGATTTAAAAAATTATATCAAACACATTTATAGATTTTTAAAATTACAGGATCTAAATTTATAGAAAATGAATATTTATAGCAAGTAAAATTATAGCTTCTGAAATTATATATTATTTTTTAGAGCATTTGAGAGGATACCCAATAATATCCCTTCTACTACAAGCCAAGGTGTGAGAATTTATGGCAAGATGACAACAAGAATTTTATTGTACTTTTATATAAAGTATAGGGATTTTGCGGATATTTATTAAAGAGGTTGTTGTTTTAATGTTTTGATATTTTAATTTCTCATTACAATGTTCTCATAAATTAGGATCAAATCTCCACATTGTATATATAGCTTCTGTCTAAATAGATAGTTAGGATTTAGATAATAAATTGGTAGGTTTTTAATTAGGTAGGTCAATAGTTAGGATTTTGTATAATACATTGTTTATATTTATATCTGTCTGCCTTATTATTCTCTTCCCTTATACCAGGCCGCCGACCTTGAGATGTCTTACAGGTCCATGTCGTACACTATGTCGACAAATCAGAGCAAAGTACCGAACCTACTGAACCTACCGAAAATACTGAACCTACTTACCTTTTGTGATCTTTGGAGTACCTAGAGTACCCATAAAAGGGCCTAGGTTTAACTCTCTAGTTGTTACATAGGTACCATTAATATAGATTTTACATATTGTATATAATTGTTCATCCGAGCAAAGTCGGGGCAAGACGCTGGTATAAAATATAGCCTATGTTACTTAGTGATAATACCACTGCATAGCACTGGTGAAATAAGTAGGTATTATTTTAAATCGATCCAGTAGTTTTTGAGTTTATTCATTAAGTACAAATCTTTTCTCTTTATAATATAAGTGTAGAATGTAGATATAGACAGACAATTTATTTTATTTATTTGTAACAAATTTATCGATATCGATATTTTGCGTGTTCATTTTACACACATCACCTAGATTTGTAAAACAGTGTACGCACCGCACAATCTAAATGTCATCATGACAAAAGTAGTGTTGTTTCATTTTGACAACAAGAAAACAACCATAAGAGTAAAAAAGATAGCTATCTGTCAGGTGCTTGGACCTTTAAGGCTACTTCTATGTCTTTAGTCATTGTTCGAGTGTGGTATACCAAGGAATATAAGTACTCTGTGAGTACTCTCTGTGGTACTCTCTGGTCACAGACATAGACTATCATACATTAGTATAATGTAATGTACGTAGACTATACATACACTATAAAGATTTACTTGCTCTGTGTATAAAGAAGGAAGTCACAGACCACAGACAGACGCTAAACGCCAAACGTAGTGATTATATTCTCTTTGCTAAACGCGCTAAACAAACATTGCAATGCAAAGTGCAATTTATAATATATTTTTCAAATATTTGTAAATGGAGTCACAGTAATAGTAATAGAAGTAAAGGAGGCTGGAGGAAGCTATCGTTGTTTTGTTCTTGTTATAAAGTTATTGATGTGAGTGGTCTCTTACACCGACGGCACTCTACAGTATGGAGGCGCCGGAGGGGCAGCCGGAGGGCGAGCGTGCCAGGTAAGCTCCCGAGCCCCTAGACTCTAGAGTTCTAGTCTGCACAAGGCCCGAGTGCCCCATGTCCACATTACTATAATGCTGGTAGCAACAGATGGGCTCACTTGGCACCTAACTCTTGTCTTATTTAACTTGCCCTTTTCGACATCTACTTGGTTTGGTTCTCAAATGAATGAAACTTGAAAATAGTTCATGTCCAGGATATAAATTACTTACCTATAAACAATTCTGTAAAATGAGACTGGGAAGGAAGACTTGTTTTTTGTTCCAATTTTGTGTGGTTGACTAGTAATTAGTACAATTTAGTCTAATTCCTATACTTAGGTACCTACTTACTAGTAAATGTTGTACAAAATTATACATTGTTTTGTCTCCTTTTAACAAGTCTGTCATTTGATACTTTGTTTTGTACAGTGTTTATTAATAAAGGCACAGTCTATCTATCTATCATCACACCTTTTTTCCCAAGAGGGATAAGTAGGCAGAGACAATTGAATGCCTTTTGCTACGATCCTGATACCTCTTTTGCTTCTTTTATGTTCACCATACCCTTTCATACAAGCTCGGCAACAATCGTTTGTAATTTTAATATTGCCATCGATAAATATATTTTTTATATGTACAATAAAAGTACACCTAGGTCGTTCTCTGCCGTCTTCAAATTCCACGACGAAATATTTATTATTTCTTACTTTTCAGTGCAAATTTTTGAAGTCGGTACACTTTTTTTTAAAAGTTAATTTTAGTCAATCTTTCATCCTTAATTCTTTCAACATGTTCAAACTAGCATCAACTACTTTTCTTTTAGTCACAACACCATCTTTCACTCCACATTCTTCTCTAATGTCATTGTTCCGGATGCTGTCAATACATTTTATATCACACATTCTATGTAAAGACCGCATTTCCACTGCATTTATCTTATTCCATACGTCTCGCTTCCATAAGTAAGTGATGGAACTAAATAGCATTATGTAGGTAGGTATAATATTAATTTTACTTTTAGTTGTAACATTGTTTAGTCCACCAAATACCTTGCTTCCTGCTTTCACTCTCGTTTAAATTTCCTTGTCTATCTTTCCACTTCTTGTAAACATACTACCTCAATAAACAAATTCATTCCCTTAATTGCTCTAATTTACATCCTTTCACACAAATGTTACACTCTGTCCTTTCGTCCTCCTTTTCAAACACTAGTCATAGATTAACATTGGTGAAGCCACAAAAAAAAGAAGATTCATTATTAGGGTCATGCTAGCATGGCAAACAAGATGTTTTTTCTTTTCTTGTTCACAGGTCTCCGTCTTTTAGCTGATGGTATTGGTGAGGCTATACCTAATGAGTGGCCAGACAAGATGAAAGTAGTGTATTAGAGTATGTAAAGAGGGCATCATATCATCATATAAAATAATTACTGTTCATTCAGAGAAATTTGGCAATCTGGGAACTGAGATAAGGGATAAAGTAAAAGTGAGGTTATGTATTGTTATACTTCTAAACAGATGATTATTGACTTGTAATTCGTTGTAATAGATATAATATTTTCTGTGTCATTTATTGTTTACTATAGCGATCCATCCTTGACCCTCTCTCGTCTCTTTAGGATAAAATACCTGAATCACACTGAGGGATAGCATACCCTTGTGCCCCCATGTGCCACTTCACCAGTCAAAAAGTAATTTGAGTAAGGTGTTCTCTATTTCATGGTCAGTGCTGTGGTGCGGTGCGCTTCTCAGTCGTCGCTGGACGAGTCGTCACAGGTGCCGTGTGGAGCGGGCGGTGATGGTGCTAGCGGAGAGGGGCAGGATGACGACGGGGGCGAGGCGGAGCACGCAATGGCTGTGCTGGGGGCGCTGCGGGCTCTGCGGCGGGACGAGTTGCTGTGTGACGTGCGACTCACGGCCGGCGGGGAGAGTGAAGACGAGGAGGACACTACAGCACCGCCCGTAGCCGCACACCGTGTCGTGCTGGCCGCCTGCTCGCCCTACTTTCGGGCCATGTTTTCTACGTTCTCTGAGCGCGCCCGGCCCGCCGTCACCATCGGTGGGGTTCAGCCGGCCGCGCTCGCCGCTCTCGTAGACTACATGTACTCGCCGCGCTCGCTGCAGGTAGATGCCGCTCGCGTGCAATCTCTTCTCGCAGCCGCCTCGCTGCTGGACGTGCCGGGCGCGCGCGCTCTGTGCTGCGACTTCCTGCGGGCTCAACTCGCACCCGACAATGCGCTCGGGATCCGCGCTTTCGCTGACTTGCACGGGTGTCGCGACCTGGCAGCGGCGGCGCGTGCTCACGCCGAGCGACACTTCGAGCAGGTGTCGCGCGGGGAGGAGTTCCTGCAGCTGGACGCGGCCGCCGCTAGAGACCTGCTGGACGGGGACGGGCTGGCGGCGCGGGAGGAGCTCGTGCTGGACGCGGCGCTGAGGTGGGGGGACGGGCGCGACCCTGGTGAGCTGGCTAGTGTGCTGGAGGCAGTCAGACTGCCGCTCGTGCCCGCTGCCGTGCTAGCCGCCCGCGCCCGCCTGCCTCCGCTCCTGACGGCCGCCCCTCGCGTCAAAGACCTGCTGGTGGAGGCGCTCGCGTGGCACGTGTCCCGCCCGGAGCGCGAGTGTCCCCGCGCCCGTCCGCGCCGGCCCCCGCGCGCTCCCCGGCTGCTGCTTGTGGCGGGAGGTCAGGCCCCGAAGGCGGTACGCGAGGCGGAGCTGTACTGCCCGGAGTCCGGCCGCTGGAGCCCGTCGGCCCCGCTGCCGGGCAGGCGGTGTCGCGCGGGGCTGGCGGCGCTGGACGGACGCGTGTACGCCGTGGGAGGGTTTAACGGTACGCTCCGTGTGCGCAGCGTGGACGTGTACGATGTGGCTACAGACAGCTGGAGCGCGGGCCCCTCCATGTGCGCCCGTCGCTCCACACTCGGGGTGGCCGTCATCGGGCCGCACATCTATGCGGTAAGTATAATTGGGTTTAATATTTTTGACAAGAGTTAGATTTGAACCCGCGAGCGATGCCCGCGAATATCACCAATTACTCTTATGTATTTGGGTAGGAGTGCTCTAATAATGTTGGCAGTGGTCTACCACTTGTCTTGCGTGGCTCATATAAGACGTATAACACGGACGTAGGTCTTCTAGAGTGCCTTTTATTGTCGCGTTAATAACCGTTTGCGCTGTTTCAAATCTATCGTTTCAGGTTATAAGGGGATTTAAAGGAAACATTGCTGCGGTAGATTCATGTCATGTAAAAAACGGCCTGTTCACTATGTCCTTAAGTCTAAATAATTTCATAAAATGAATAAACTCGGGTTTATAATGTTAGTTGACCCGTACCCGTACCTAAACCTACAAGTTCTGACACATAACATTATTTTGACAGGTGGGAGGGTTCGACGGTGTCACGGGGCTCAGCTCGGCCGAGGTGCTAGACACGCGGACTGGCGTGTGGCGCGAGTTGGCTGCCATGTCTACACGGCGGTCGTCTGTTGGAGTGGCGGCCCTGGGCGGGCAGCTGTACGCTGTGGGCGGGTACGACGGGGCATCGCGGCTGTGTCTGGCCAGCGTCGAGCGGTACGACCCGGCCGCGGACCGCTGGCAGCCCGCGCCGCCTATGGCCGCCGCGAGGTCCGGGGCGGGAGTTTGCGCGGCGGGCGGTGAGCTGTTCGCGCTGGGCGGGCACGACGGGCCTGCCGTGCGTCGCTCGGTGGAGGCGTGGCGGCCCGGGGAGGCAAGCTGGCGCGCCGCGGCCCCCATGTGTGCCGCGCGCCGCAACGCCGCCGTGTGCGCGCTGGACGGCCGGCTGTTTGTGGTGGGCGGCGACGACGGAGCTCGCAACCTGTCGAGCGCCGAGTTGTACGACCCGAGCACGGACTGCTGGTCGCTACTGCCGGCCGCCATGTCGCTCGGTCGGTCGTACGCCGGCTTGGCTGTAGTAGAGCGTCCGCCTGACGAGACTCGTGCCCCTGCCGTCCGCGCGGCCCGCCCCTCCTGATGCCGCGCCCCGCCCGCCCGGTGCTGCCCGCACGTGTGGCGCACCCTACCGCGCGGGGGGCGGGGTGAACACCACCGACACTCGCGGGATCTGAGCGCCTCCTGCGGCACTCTCCCGCCGGCGCGGCTCTAGACTGTATAGCTGCATCGTGCCCACACACACTATAACTATCAGAACTGGACCACGTAACAGTTACGGACGCTCTCAGTGTATAAAATGATTAGTGTTGGTTGGTAGCTCAGCTCTGTAAAGATTGTATGTATTCAATGAATGAGTACAGTTTTTTCAATTGATGAGCCGCGTCGTGTTTACTTGTGGACACCTTCTGGTTACATGTCCTCACTCCTAGCAGCCACAAAGTATAATGGTCCTCCTGACGGATCCCGCTGGCATGCCAATAAGATACACTAAGCCAAAATTAAACACATTAAATCGCCACGCGCTCATAAATTTAAAGAACTAAATATCTAAATAATTTTGAAAAAAAAAAGTTGTATAGTAATAGGTAGGTTAGTTATGTATATAAAAATAATATTTTTAGCATTTCCAATATTTATTAATTTACATCAAGTTACTAATACCTACTTACAGTACCTACATCAGTTTTACAATATTAGTTTGATAACAACCTTGTATGGTGTTGTGATGGCGGGTGTATTGTCTCTAAATTGCAACTTGAATGAGGATTGGCTATTCTTAGTCGTAGTGCTCTAGCAGCAGTCGTGGTCAAACGTGTCTTTCACGTTCATGTCAGAGGAGTGATTTCCGTTATAATAAAAGATCTTAATTATTTGCACCCCACTTCACCCCAGCCAGATTAAAAAAGTAAGTGTATAAAGGTTGAAAGTCGATTTTTCGAAAATCACCGGCCAGGAGCAGGCCCCCACCACGTGCACAATCAAGCCTACAGGCCGCCATTGATGTGCCACGGGATAAGAAAGCTTATAGTGTCAAGCAGTAACATGGTCTACAAATGGTGTGTTTGTGCATAGATAGATAGTAGAGAGACTGCTAGGGCTGGGTTTGACAGAGTGTACGACAATCTGTGGTAGAGGCAGTACTGACAAACGTGTCTGTTAGAATCTTTGTTTTTTTATTTGTGTTCTCCTATAAGATCCATGCTGCCGTTAGGATGCTTCGAGGGTATTCTGTAAAGAATTCCACATACCTACCTACACAAAAAGGTTATTACTCTTTAAAAGACTTCAAAAAAAGGAGTGGTAAGGCTACTGGGAACAGCTAGTATTTTCTTAATTTTTGCGGATTGACGACGCGGTAGGCTACCTACGCCAGATCTAATATTTAGGTACCTATATGTCCATGTGCGGATGGTAAGTATAATTAAAACACAAAATTAATTTAAATGTATAATATTTGGTATATAAGGCACATTATTTACTCAAGCACCCACTGATTCAATAAGGAAATAAATTGTCCTTATACTTAACTTATAATAAATAACTCTAATTAATTCCAAAAATATAAATATGTATAAAAAATATGTTGGTATATAAAAACGAGTATCAAAACGGTAACGAGATTCTGGTGTTAGCGCATGTCGGCGCAGGCGCGGTCATTACGGCGGTCTAGCGCTAGCGAGCGTCCGGGTAGCCGTGTCACTCTGCGGGCGGTGGGGTCGGTGCGAGTCTTGTGCGGGGGGAGGTCCGCGTGCACGCATAGTCGCGGCTCCGAGTAGAAGTCTAGCTGCGCGCCGACCGCGAGCTGCCAGCTGCCGTCTCCCGCGCCGCTCTCGTGCAGCAGGGACGTGTTCCAGGCCACGCCGGCGTGCAGCCACAGTGCGGCGTCGGCGGCTCTGTTCCACAGCGATGCGTCCCCGCGCGCCGTCATCCGAAGCAGTAGTGTGCCGCTCGCTACTCCGCGCAGCCAGCCGCCCTCCCCCGCCCCGCTGGGCACCATCACGTCGCGCTCTATCAACGCGAGGTGGGCGGCCAGCAGGCGCGGGGTCGAGGCGGTACCTCCCCACAGCTTGGCGAGCAGGTCGGCGCGGCCCGAGAACAGCACCAGCGGCACGCGACGCGCCCCTGCCAGCGTGACGGCCAGCTCGGCGGCAGCGTCCTGCTGGTCCGTGTCAGCCAGCCCGCGAGCCCCCACGTCCACCGAGGCCAGCACAGTACCGCCCACGTGTAGCGACACTCGTCCGCCCCGCACCGCCCCTCCCGACACCACCTGCACTGACCACAGTACCCCACAGACGCCCGCCGCACCGCCCCCGCACACCTCGCGACGTAGCACGCTCGAGTCGCCTGAATAATCAAACATTTAAAACGTTAAATAGGGATTCTTCTCTTATTTTGCGCCCATAAAAAACTAAAATTTTCGAAAAATAAAATTTTAGGTATATTATACTTAGAGACATCGTAACGTTATATCTTATTACTACTCGTACATAATCAACAAAGTCCGTTTAGTAGTTTTTTTTGTATAAAACGGGCGCAGACAGACAAACGCGGAGGGGGACTTGTTTTATAATAATATCGACTCGATTGGCTCCCAAGAGAAGTATCGTGATGTTATACACCTAAACCTTCCTCCTCATGCAGCATAAGGTACCTTACCTTCAGTGGCACGCGTGTGCCAGTTATCGAGGTGCGGGTGTCTATGTCGTAGTCGGGTCAGCGAGGCTACCAGACTGGGGCGTGCGGTAGACAGCTCTCGTTGTAGTCCCCACAGTACGTCCCGCACCGCTCCCGCACCGTGGAGACTCACACTTAGCTCCACCAACCACTCCGGTAGGTCCGCACCGGGTTGTAGCTGCTCTAGCGCTCCTCGCACGGCCACCACGAGCGCCGCCGCCCGAGTCTCTACAGGGACCTCTTCCCGTATCGCGGCGCTCGCCACGCGCGCTAGCTGCATAGAGGTGAGGAGAGTCGGGTCGCGAGTCTCGAGAGCAGCCACCGCCCCGGGCGACCCGGCCCCCGCCTCGCGCACCAGCTCAACCAGGCTGGCCGTACCCGCACGCAGCCGCCGCTCCGCGCACCCCTCGTCCGTCTCTGAGCAGCGAGGCAAACCGTCGGCAGCCCCACCCGCCGCGGCGCACAGCTCTGCCCCGTGCCGCACCCGCTCGCCCCATTTGCCGGCCGCGAGCTGTGCTGCCTGCCGCGCCGCGTCCCGCGTGAGGTACGGCGACCCGGCCAGCGTCCCCAGGTACAGCTCGAGCAGGTCCCTGTCTACCGGGGAGTCCTGCTGCAGTGCGGGCAGCACCGCGGACGGAGGTAGACCCGCCGCGCCCGCACACAGCAGCAGCGCGGAGCGCAAGCTCGGATGTTCCCGCGCCGCCGTCACCAGCTGACCGGGCGCAGTCCGCTCAGCACGCGCCAGCCTGCCCGCAGCAGAGGCCATGCGCGCCACGTCTCGCTCCAGCTCCCCGTCATGAAGCAGCGCGGCCAGGACGTCCCGTTCGTCACGCAGCACGTCCGCAACCGTCTCGGCAGGCGTTGCGAGTGGTGCAGGCGGCGGGGAGGTCAGGGGCGGTAACAGCGGATGCTCCACAAGAGGCCCTAGGTCGTCCAGCACGAGCGTCGCGGTCAGTGCGGACGACGGCGGCACGTCTCCCTCTCGCTGGAGAGTGACCGTGTAGAGCACTGTGGCCCCTCGCAGTTCATGCTGCTCGTTGGCTGTGACCGCTCGTAACACCCCGTGCTGGTCCAACTGTACGTCCGTGACTCTGCGCGACACTAGCACACCGTCTATCCCGTCCGCCCCGCCCTCCCAGCGACAATCTGTCCGCAGCTTGATGTAGCTGTGTGTGTCGCGCGGTGTGTATGTAGTGAGACAGTCCCCGGCCGCGTCCACCTCCCGGCGGGTGTGTACATGCCCAGTGTGCGGGGCCAGCTGTAGCAGACTTGCGACCTCCCTCCCAGCCAGCACAGCCCTCTGCTCCACTTCCCCCCGGGACCACATCCTCCTCACCAGCCCCTCTTCACTCCTCTCCACCACAAACTCGCAGTCCAGCTCCGGGTATGACAGCTGCCAAAACAAAATATTATAAAAGTACATTTTGATATAAGTGCAGAAAGTATGTCATTACTTCACGATTCCCGAGTGGACTTGTGGTATATAGATGGTGATAGTGCCGGGTAGTGCAGGCATTTAAATGTCAAAAATAGACTCTTTAGTAAGTATGTATAATATATTAGGATACTTTTGTCTACGAATTGGAACCAAAGACTAAATAGAGAATAAAGAGAAAAGGGGAAGTAAAAAGCGCAAATGTAACTTCCCATAATTGTATGGGATATATTATATATCTACATGTAATATACAGCTGCCTACATAAAGTGTGAGCAACTGTATTAGAAAAAAATGATACACCAATATCATCAATATAAATATATTATGGTAAAATCCATTGTTATAAAATCAAACAACAATACATTTCATCCAACTAATAATATAAATAAATAAAAGTGTGTTTGTTTGTCCTTGTTTCATGTCAATAGGATTACATTACAAGATTGGTAGAGAGTAGTATATTCCTTGATTGTAAGCTACACAGAGCCCAGTATAAAATTAATATTGAAAGTAACACAGAGTTATCATAATAGTATAGTATGACATGTGTTATGAATATAAAGGAGTCCAAAGATGATATATACTGTAGGGATCTACCGACTAGTTGGTAAAGCAGAAATCTGCCACTTTTATAGTCACCAAATAGTTATTAATTTTGAGGGTGATTAGTGCCAAATCAATAGGCACTAGTTTTGTGTTTCCATTTATTGGTTCTACTGTGTTTAGTAGTTACTACTATTTTTTTCATTGATACTAATGTATCAGGTTGGTTTTGGAAACTACCTTCATATTTTATTTATGCTTTTTCAATGAAAAAATTTAAAATAAATGTGAATATAACTTAAATACCATTGTATTTGCTGATTAAATGTTACTTTTCATTCTTCTACTTCAGAAACTACAAGCCCTATCAAGATAACCTTAGGTACCTACCATTCAATAGATAATTTATGATGGTTTCTGTCAGGGACACAATTAAGGGGAGAGGGGTGATGAAAATAACCTGGGGATGGGGACTTTGGAGGGGATATTAAATTTATAGGGTCCCAAAAAAACAGTTATCCGAGGTCCCAAATAAGTTGTCAGTACTTTCTTATATAGGTGTACTAAATGGATTTCATGCCAGACGTATGTCATAAGAAAATGTGCGCCAAAAATCAGAACTAAAATCAATGTCTAAAACACTTGTGCAACCAGCCCACATGGAATACCTCCATGCTTCTGGTAGATATGGTATCCTTCCTTCTACTAGAATCGGCTTAAGATGTATTAAGTATGTACAAGTAGGTTAGTGGTGAGCACCAGCACGGTTTCGCGCCCCTCGGCAGTACACAGCGCACACCAACAACATTACCTGCAGCAGTACGAGGTCCCCCTTTCCCCGCACCAGCACGGTCCCGCGCCCATCGAGTCTGTACCGACCCGACAGCAGCAGCTCTCCCGCACCGCGCCCAGCACCAACAGCGCACACAGCACAAACCAACATCCAGCACCACATCACTGTAGAGGGACTCTCTATACAATGTAGATTATGTCTCACCGCGACCGCGACCCCATGTCATCTGTTATCAATCATTTGTATTTACTATCAGTTATAATTAATAATGTAACATCACGGTCGCCGGGAGCCGGTCTTCATTGAACAACAAATCAACAAACAACAACAAAACTTTACAAAACCAAACACTTTGTGAATGTCAATATGACAGCCATCACATGACATGACACGTCACATTGTGTGACCAAAGAGAATGCAACCACCATAGGCAACCACTATTATTATCATTGAAATCACCGTAGACAGAATAACCAATCATGACGTCACGCGGGTCAGATATAAAAATACACTTTATGCGCTTGTTAGAAAGAGATGGGACAAAGATTAGAGACAGCAAATCCGGCGTAACCACTTTTTTTATTACACCCAACCAACAAATCGGGAGTTCACATCTATCGGTCGAGCAAGGCGCGGCCTTCAATGCCCGCCCGCGCCCAGATTAAGACCAGCCTATATTGACCGGTCTGTAATCAAAGGACCCAGTGTTGCAATACAATATTCCCACATGAATGAACGTGGGGTACTTGTGCAATGGTTCCTACGTTCTTTATTATCTAGCCATTCTCACGGCTTTACCTAGTAAATGTCTGTGGCGATAATTTAGTTTTTTATTAACTAGCCTTTCTACCGGCTTTACCTATGTAATGTGACGACTTTAAAATACTTAGGAATTTATTTGCCACAGCCAGGAAAACCCCCGGATTCGCCTCGATCGCAGCGAGACATATTATATCCACAGTAAATCCATCGACTCCCGGAGCCTTCTTCGGGTTGAACAATTTTGCAACCTGAAGAAGCACTTCTTCGGTGAAGGATGGATCGTCTGGGTTTTAGACCACCACTCCCCTCCCAGTCTCAGTCCGAATTTGGTCGTGGTAATGATCTTCATATACAGGGTCATCCTCGGGAAAGAAGATTTCCTTCAATAATTTGGCGGAGTTACTCGGATTGAGCTGTTCCTCAAGAGAGTGTCCTGATGTCTCTTTGAGGTATTGCGGATGACTCTGTATATGCCGTCCCACATGCTCTCTCGTTCCTGCACTGAGCAGAACTCCTTCCAGCTATCTCTTTGTGCCTGTTGTACTGCGCTGTCGTACTTCTCCTTAACCTCGAGGTATAGGTAGGCGACGCGTTTCCTCCTTACAGGGGCGGCGTTCCTGATTCGTCGCCGCCTCCGTATGGTCTCCCTTTTGAGCTCCTCGAGTTCATTGGTCCACCACGGTACATTGCTCCTCCTGTACGGTTTCTTTTTGGGTATGGCTCCCGTGCATGCCTCGCTGATGCTGTTGCTGTAACATGCGATGGAATATCGGGTGATACAATGATGTATTAATTTAGTTGTTAATTTTTTTATTTTATTTTATTTATTAATTATTTTTTTTGCTTTTTTTAAATTTTTTATTATTTATTTTATTTATAATGTCAAAAATATCAATAATAATCTTATTATTCTTTATCAATTCCAATTTAAACAATGTTAATGATAATTAATAATCTTAGTCAGTCATCAATGGGCCATAATAATACTTAGTCATTAGTCATAATAATAATCAAAGTCAATGTTATTATATGTCAATAATGATTAGGTTAGGTTAGGTTTTTTTTTTTTTTCATACGTCTCTGTGCCACATTCAAGGCCAAAGCGCATCCCTCAGATCTTTCTGCATTTTCGGCGCAGCCATTCATATTCAATCATTCCATGTCCTCAGGCATTCGTCCCCAAAATAAATTTTTCAGTGACGAGGTAATTTATTAAAATCAAAAATCTGTCGACATCATATAACACTTTAACATAATAGTAATCGAATACAATTTTTCAATAATAATAATAATGATGCTTTAAAATATAATGTCAATTAAATATATATATATAATAATCAATGTCAAAATAATAATTAATAATTTCAATCAGCCAGTAATGGGCCATAACAATATTTTAGTCTTCGTACTCTAATCTATGCATCAGTCATAATCAATATTCAATGTCAATGTTATAATAATGTCAATAATAGTAATCAGTTACAATATAAGTCAGTAATATATAATTTAGTTCTTTCACTAATATAACTACTACTATAATTATTATAGTATAATATATATATATATATAATAATACTAATATTATAAGCTACGTTATATTCAATGCTACAATAAATGTCAACAATAATATATCAAATGGGTTAGGTTAGGTTAGGTTAGGTTTTTTTTTGTATAGGAGGATGGGAAATCTTCAAAAGACACCCACTTGCGTGGGTAGTGCCGGATTCTTACCGGCTAAAACCCCTCCTCCTCTGGGAGATTCTTGCTGATATCTATTGTTCAGCATTTATTGCTTTGGAATTATCTGCTTTGTTTTTTATTTTTGTTTCTTCATGTATTTCTTTAAAATATTTTAGATGGCTTTTTACTAAGGTTGATCTATGTGAAGTGTTATTGTATCAACAGTATTGGATAGAGGCTCTTGCTATTCTGTCCCACTTTTGCCACTCGGGACATTGGGAACTGTAAGCAGGGTGATCGATGTCATTGTTTTCCCTAATCTTGCAGTTGGTGCATTTAAGGGCCTCTATGACCTGATCACATTTGCGTGTATCGTGATCCCCGGCGCAACGTCCACACTTGGTATCAGCATTGCAGATATTTGCTTTATGCCCAAATCCTAAACATTTAAAGCAGTGCACTATGGGTGACTGATCTACAGCCAGGACCAGCTGATAACCTAGACGGATCCTTTGATCCTTCATCAGGGTCCACATTCCCGGATCCACCTCTACTATTATGTTAGACAATGGACTATTTCTGATTTTAATCTTTCTGATTATTTTGACATTCTTTTGTTTTAGATCCAGTGAGTCCAGGAGCTTAGAGTTCTGCGTAATCACGGCCTCCTTAAATTAAATGTCAATTTTATTCATAATTCAAATCTATTAATAATAATAACCTAATATATTTAAAATAATTTAATAGTGTCAAATATCTCAATAATAAAAATAATATAATTTTATTTAATAATTTAATGTCATTCATTTTTATTTAAACAATGTCCAAAGATAATTAGTAATCTTGGTCTGTCATTAAATGGGCCATAATAATATTTTAGTCATTTGTAATAATAAATAATCAATGTCAATGTTATAATAAATGTCAATAATAATAATCAATTACAATATTATGTCAGTATTCTAATTTGTTTCTTTTATTAATACAACCCATAGGCTACATTATATTTGCTCATTTTTGCCATGTCTTCCGTTTTACGGTTTTGTACGGGGTTTTCCTACACAGATTTATTCCTTGCGCACGCCGCCTTTACCACATCTACTCCATACTTTATTAATAATTTTGCTCCTTCCTTGTCCAAAATGATATCTTTTAAATTTTCTTTACTGATTTGCTGCCCCAGACATACCTCTAGATCCATTCGTTTGGCTTCATGTCTGGGGCAGTCCAGGAGCAGATGCAGCAAGGTTTCTTCTTTCACCCCATCACACTCACATGCTGGACTGTCTTTCAATTTAAACCTGTGTAGGTACTGGGAGAAGCCTCCGTGGCCAGTCAGCATTTGGGCCAGTGGTCCCTCCCAGCTTAGTCTCCTGACTGTTGGGTACGCCTCTTTTAGCAGAGGGAAGAACACCCGAGTCACCTCTCCTTTCCCCTCGGTGTCGTACCTTTTTTTGCCAGTGCGCCACGGCTTCCGTCCTAATTATTCTTTTCGCGCAGGAAGTGGGGAACTTTCCATATTCGGCCGACGTCTTTTTCCGTAGGGCAGCCTGCTTCGCCAGTTCATCGGCCCTCTCGTTGCCGGGAGTGCCGATATGCGCCCGCAGCCAGTACAATTTGACGTCACGCCCGTCTGCACGAAGGTCGGAGATGTTTTGCCTTATTGCGAACGCCAGTGGGTGAAGAGTTTCGGGGCTAGTCAGCAAATCCAGGGACGATCTAGAGTCACTGAAGATGCTGACCACTTTCTCCTTGCTCTCCAACACTTGACTTGTCGCTTTGAATAAGGCAAACATCTCCGCCTGAAATACGGTGCAGAAGGGCTCCAGACGGTGCGTAGACGACCTCACCTCGGTTCCGCCCCTCCACCAAGTCACAGCCGCGCCGACCTTCCCTTGGATCTTGCTTCCATCGGTGAAGATCTGCACGCCATCAACGTTGGGGAGCTCTAACGTTTCCGAGGTGGTAGCCTCCACGGACTCGTATGTGACGCCAATAGCACCAGCCGGGTGCGGCGCTTTGGCAAAACTAATTCTGCCCTCGTACTCACGGTCGGCCAGTTCCAGCATCCTCCTCCCGCGCTTTACGTCGTAGAGCCGGGCACACTCGTGGACTCTTATGTCTAAAGGAAGGAGTCCCGCCAAGGCCAATGCCGCATTGAGCGATACCGTCCTATACGCCTTGCAAATCTTCTGAGCGAACCCACGCTGCACCGAGTCCAACTGTTTTCTGACATTTAGCCTCGATGCAGCGGGCGCCCACACACTTGCAGCGTACAGGACGATAGGCTCCATTACTGCCGTGTATATGGTTCTCACCACCTCCGGGTTCAACCCCCACGTGACCTTGGCTGCACATGCTAGCTGCTTGTATATGTTTAGCACTTTCTTGCATACCAATGTCACGTGCGGGCCAAATGATAATTTTTTATCGATTGTCACCCCGAGCAGCCGAATTTCATCGACTCTAGGCAACCGGACTCCCCCCATGGTCACAACCGGGAGGTCAAACTTTAGCTTTTTGGTGAGCACCATCATATTAGATTTGTGTGGTGCACACCTCAGCTTATTTTCAACACCCCAGGTGTGAACACGATCGAGAGCCCGATTTGCCTCCTGCTCTAGGGTGACTGCCGACGTCCCGGAGAAGATGAGAACCACATCATCGGCAAAAGCCTGACAGTGCACTCCGAGGGCTTCCATATCCCGAAGTAAAGGGTCGAGGAGCAAGTTCCAGAAGGTTGGTCCAGCGATGGATCCCTGGACACAACCCTTGGTCGTGGCTCTCCGACACTCCACTCCAGAGTATTTAACAATTACTTGTCTGCCCTCGAAGTAACTTTGCACTACTCCGTACAGGTTGCTGGGACACCCTTTTCGCAGCAGTTGGGTCTTGATCGCGGACCACCAGGCGTTGTCGAAGGCTCCCTCTATGTCCAGCGATATCATCACCACGATTTTCTTGCACTCTATTTCGTTCTTTATGTGAGATATCGCGTCACAGAGGGAGTCCTCGGTTCCGCGCTGGGGCATAAAGCCATACTGCCGCGGGCTAAGTTTAGGGAGAAGATGCCATTGCAACCTTCGCACTAGCATCTTCTCCACAACCTTACCCAGCACAGAGAGAAGTCCGATCGGTCTGTAAGACTTCGGTTGGGAGTAGTCGTCCTTTCCCGGTTTGCGGATTATACATATCGCCGCGACTTTCCAGCGTTCCGGGAAGTATCCCAGCTGTAGGCATTTATTTGCCACAGCAAGGAAAACCCCCGGATTGGCTTCGATCGCGGCGAGACATATATCCGCAGTAAATCCATCCACTCCCGGAGCCTTCTTCGGGTTGAACGATTTTGCAACCCGAAGGAGCTCGTCTTCGGTGAAGGATGGATCGTCCGGGCCTTGGGCCACCACTCCCCTCCCAGTCTCCACCCGTATTCGGTCGTGGTAGTGATCGTCATACACAGGGTCATCCTCGGGGAAGAATGTTTCAGCCAATAGTTTGGCTGAGTTCCCCGGATCGATTAGGTTAGGTTAGGTTAGGTTAGGTTAGGTTTTTTTTTTTTTTTTTTTTCATCCGTCCCTGTGCCACATTTAAGGCCAAAGAGCGTTCCTCGTCTCTCCTGCGCTTTCAAATGCGCAGACCTGTCTTACACCATTTATTCTGTGTCCTCAGACTTCCTTCCGCAAATTTTTTCATAGTCATTTTTCTCTTTATTTATTTTAAAAATATTGCACTCCTATCATATACATAGTTTCTCATTCCTGACTCAATTAAATCTTGTTTAGTCTCTAATATTCCAGCCTTTTATAATCCATTTAATAACATTTATAATAACAACACAATAACAATACAATAATAATAATAAAATGAATGATATATATGATCTGCAGGTGACCGTAGTCTCAACCAATAAACTTGATAAACCAATCCATTTAACATCTCAAAACAATAGCCCGAATTTAATTTAATTTTATCTTAGTCATAGTCCAGGCACCTGACGGGGCCTGTCTGTGAGCGCATTGTATTTGATGCATTCAGAGATAGGTCCCGACGGGTGCTAGTCACAACACTTTAGATTAAACACTCTAAAGGGCCTCTACGTGTTGGACCTATGTCCCCATGCAAGCCTTACAAAGGACCGGGTATTATGCCCGTGAATTTAGAGTTACATAATAATATAATATAACAATAATTTAAAGTTTTAGATAACTCATAATAATAATATTTATGTAAATTTTTACAATTTATGTCAGGAATGATAATTCTTAACACAATAATGAAAACAATGTCAAATGATATTTACATCAATGTCAAATTTGTCATAATAGGATGTCAATACACATTCATATAATAAATATCATTTACAATTTAAGATCTTTTACCACCCGCAACTCGATTTACCACCCCATCTGCCATGTCTTGATTTTATTTTTAGATCCGGGTTCCTACACAGATTTATTCCTTGCACACGCTGCCTTTACTACACCTACTCCAAATGCCAATAATTTGTCTCTTTTTATCTTATTATTTATAATATTATTTAAATTTTCTTTACTAATTTTCTGCCCCAGACACATCTCGAGATCAAAACGCTTTGCTTCGTGTCTGGGGCAGTCCAGGAGCAGATGCAGCAAGGTCTCCTCTTCCACTCCATCACACTCGCACACTGGGCTTTCTTTCAACTTAAATCTGTGTAGGTACTGGGAGAAACCCCCATGCCCAGTGAGCATTTGGGTCAATGGTCCCTCCCAGCTCAGCCGTCTAACCGTCGCGTACGCCTCCTTTAACAGAGGGAAGAACACTCGAGTCACCTCTCCTTTGCCCTCGGTGTCGTACCTTTTCTGCCAGTGCGCCACGGCTTCCGTCCTAATAATGCGTTTTGCGCAGGAGGTGGGGAACCTGCTATATTCGGCCGCCGTCTTTTTCCGCAGGGCAGCTTGCTTTGCCAGTTCATCGGCTCTCTCGTTTCCGGGAGTGCCGATGTGCGCCCTTAGCCAGTACAGCTTGACGCCACGCCCCCCCGCACGAAGGTCGGAGATGTTTTGTCTTATTGCGAACGCCAATGGGTGGAGAGTTTCAGGGCTAGTCAGCAAATCCAGAGACGACCTAGAGTCACTGAAGATGCTGACCACTTCCTCCTTGCTCTCCAGCACCTGACGTGTCGCTTTATATAAGGCCCACATCTCCGCCTGAAATACGGTGCAGAAGGGCTCCAAACGATGCGTGGATGACCTCACCTCGGCTCCGCCTCTCCACCAAGTCACGGCGGCGCCGACCTTCCCTTGGATTTTACTTCCATCGGTGAAGATCTGCACGCCCCCAGCATTAGGGAGTTCTAACGTCTCCGAGGTGACATCATCCACACATTCGTACGTGACGCCAACAGCACCAGCCGGATGCGGCGCTTCGGCAAAGCTTATTCTACCCTCGTACTCACGGTCGGCCAGTTCCTTTAACCTCCCCCTGCGCTTTACGTCATACAGCCGGGCGCACTCTTGGACCCTTATGTCTAAGGGAAGGAGTCCAGCCAAGGCCAATGCCGCATTGAGCGATACCGTCCTATACGCCTTACAAATCTTCTGAGCAAACCCACGCTGCACCGAGTCCAACTGTTTCCTGACGTTGATCCTCGATGCAGCTGGTGCCCATACACTCGCAGCGTACAGGACGATAGGCTCAGTTACTGCCGTGTATATGGTTCTTACCACCTCCGGGTTTAACCCCCACGTGACCTTGGCTGCACATGCTAATTGTTTGTATATATTTAGCACTTTTTTGCATACCAATGTCACGTGCGGGCCAAATGATAGTTTTTTGTCGACTGTCACCCCGAGCAGTCTAATTTCATCGACTAGAGGCAACCGCACTCCCGCCATGACCACAACCGGGAGGTCGAACTTCAGCTTTTTGGTGAGCACCATCACATTAGATTTGTGTGGTGCACACCTCAGCTTATTTTCAACCCCCCAGGTGTGAACACGATCGAGAGCCCGATTTGCCTCCTGCTCTAGGGTGACTGCCGACGTCCCGGAGAAGATAAGGACCACATCATCAGCAAAGGCCTGACAGTGCACTCCGAGGGCTTCCATATCCCGCAGTAAAGGGTCGAGGAGCAAGTTCCAAAAGGTTGGTCCAGCAATTGATCCCTGGACGCAACCCTTGGTCGTCGCCCTCCGACACTCCGACCCGGAGTATTTGACAATTATTTGCCTGCCCTCGAAGTAGCTTTGCACTACTCCGTACAAGTTGCCGGGACACCCTTTTCGCAGCAGCTGGCTCTTAATCGCCGGCCACCAGGCGTTGTCGAAGGCTCCCTCTATGTCCAGCGATATCATCACCACGATTTTCTTACAATCGATTTCGTGTTTTATGTGTGATATCGCGTCACAGAGGGAATCCTCGGCAGTCTTCGCACTAGCATCTTCTCCACAACCTTACCGAGCACCGAGAGAAGTCCGATCGGTCTGTAAGACTTCGGTTGGGAGTAGTCGTCCTTTCCCGGTTTGCGGATTATACATATCGCCGCGACCTTCCAGCATTCCGGGAAGTAACCCAACTGTAGGCATTTATTTGCCACAGCCAGGAAAACCCCCGGATTTGTCTCGCAGCGAGACATATATCCGCAGTAAATCCATCCACTCCCGGAGCCTTCTTCGGGTTGAACGATTTTGCAACCCGAAGAAGCTCTTCTTCGGTGAAAGATGGATCGTCCGGGTTTTGGGCCACAACTCCCCTCCCAGTCTCCGTCCGAATTCGGTCGTGGTAATGATCGTCATATACAGGGTCATCCACGGGAAAGAAGGTTTCCGCCAATAGTTTGGCGGAGTTCCCCGGATCGAGGACCTCTCCCGAGCTGTTCCTCAAGAGAGTGTCCTCGTGCCTCTTTGAGGTATTGCGGATGACCCTGTATATGCCGTCCCACATACTCTCTCGTTTCTGCACGGAGCAGAACTCCTTCCAGCTGTCCGTTTGCGCCCGTCGAACAGCGCTATCGTATTTCGCCTTTGCCTCGAGATATAGGTCGGCGACGCGTTGTCTCCTAACAGGGGCGGCGTTCCTTATTCGACGCCGCCTCCTGATGGTCTCCCTTTTGAGCTCCTCGAGTTCATTGGTCCACCATGGCAAGCTGTCCCTCTTAAACGGTTTCTTTTTGGGTATTGCTCCACTGCTTGCCTCGGTGATGCTGTCGCTGTAAAATTCAACAGCATCCTCGAGGCCTTCGGGCGATACGACGTTCTCTACCTCCGAGGCCGTGATCCCTTTATCTTCTAGAAGTTTTTTGAATGTTTGACGGAAGAGTGACCAGTTGGCTTTCCTGGTGTTATACATCCTTGTTCCAACCGGTTCTTTCCCTTCCGTCACTTTTTGGGCTTTCAGAGTGAACGTCACAGCATTGTGATCAGACGTCACCAAATCTCTCTTCACCTTCCATTCATCAATCTTACCTAGCATACACTCACTACATGCTGTGACGTCCACTCTGCTCCTAAACATTTTGCCCCCCCTGCAGACCTCGAACGTAGGAATATCGCCCTCATTAAGCACATGGAACCCCAACTCGTCCAAGAAGGAACGGTAGAGCGCTCCACGATGGTCCTCACTCTCAGAGCCCCACCAGGGACTCCAGGCATTTACGTCGCCTCCCACGATGATGTTTAGGACACCTGCTTTTTTGCAGATGTCTTTGAGTCGCTCGAGGTAAGGCTCTATACTGGTGGGGTTGCCCTCGAAGTACACTGACACGAACGCCACAGACAAATCTCCAATTTTCACCACTACTGCGGCGATGTTCTCCGTGACCAGATCCGGATTCTGAATAAGATCGATCCGGTCATCGAAGACCATCACCGCAGCCTTGACGACCTTTTCGCGACTGCCGCTCGCCTGAACGATGCGCACGCCAGGGTAATTCCTCATCTCGCCCCTGTTTCCCACATAGGGTTCTTGAACAAGGGCGATAGAGACACCCCCCCTATCCGCATGCCTCAGGAGCTCGGCAGTCGCGACCTGCCTTCTCTGGAGATTTATCTGCATTATCGGCAGTCCCCGGCGCACCCGACCCCCACTCCCACCCGATTCGACAGGCGCAGAGCTCCCCATGTCCACCTTACCACTGGTACGACACCTTGCTTCTTGCTATGGCGTCCCATTTTTTCTTTTCAGAACACTCCCTACTAAACGCGATATGCCCCGCATCAGCCACACTAGCAGCTGTGCAGTTACTGCACCGGGGCCCATCACCCCTCTTCTTTAGTGGACAGTCCACCATTTGGTGGGCGCCGGTGCAGTAGCCGCACTTGTCTTCTTTCTCCTTACAGTACCTCTTAGTGTGACCATATGCGAGGCACCGCATGCATTGTTTCAACGGGGAGTGATCGTACACGGGACGCCTCTGTAGGTCAACATGCACCCACCCCACTGATAGAGCTCGATGGTACTCCTGAGGATGCACCTCTATCACCACATTCCGCTCCAGTGGGTTGCGCGCACGCTTCCTATACACTACTCGTGACTCTTTTATTATTGAAGTGCTCACTCCTTCCGCTATTTTTGGGTTTTGACGAAGGAGGGACTCCAAGATGTCCTCGTCCATGTTATAGTGGAGGACGTCTTTTATGACTATCAAGGGACGCTTAAGCTTGGCCTCCTCCGCCTTCAGACCTGTCTTACTTGACGCGAGGCCAAGCCTCACCTTATCAACGTCCTCCCCATTTGCCAGGCTCAGGAGCACCTTTCTGTTCTTCAACTTTCTCACTCCCTGAACCTGTAGTCCAGCCGCGCGTGCTCCCACCGCCCCTCTAATGTCCTTGATGATATCCTCGCATGTGGTCTGATCGTCTTGCGAGGATATCACCAAGACACTTCTGGGAGCGTTTGCGGCCGAGATTGTACACGGACGATTTGCTGGCGTTGCCACTATCTGTGCGTAGGACGGCGATGCGAGACTTATCTTCTCACATGTCTCTTGTAGAGAGGCCTCTGCCTTCTCTACCGCCGTCCTTGCGCTATCGACGCGTGATATGAGGTCGCCGACACCGGCGAGAGCTCCGGTGGCCTCCTCGATCAACTTTTTGATCTGGCCCACCCCCCCAGGAGGCCCCGTCTCGCCTATCGAAGACCTCATGCCCCCCACCTCCTTTTCCAATTTGGACACCGTGGAGTCCATTCCCTCGTAGCGCTTAATTATATCTTCTAGTTTTGCCGCGTTGCCTCTTCTTATGCTATCAACGTCTTTAGCATGGGCGCATCGGGCTCTATCTATCTCTACTGTTTTTCTGTCGCGCGACTCCGCCAACCTCAAGACGAGTTCATAGAGCACCTGAGCTTTCTCTACTACGAGATCCCTAACACTCCTCTTGAGGTTGGTCAGAGATTCTAGTTCACACTTAATCTCCTGCAGTGCGTCGTTGGCAGTACTGGCGGCGTCATATATGCTTATGCCGCCGCCAATACTGACCCTTGATCTATCCTGCACTGCAGGAGAGCCACTCATGCTTCCACTTACGTTCACAGAGACCGACGCGCCCAGCGTACCCGAGACGCTTGCGACAAGAGGACGACTCTCCCGTGCCGTCTCTACCTCGCCAGCCGACCCCGCGCGTGGCTTGATCTTGGTCTTTTTGATCTCTTCAGTTTTTGCCTTGGTGGCCCCGCGGGACGCGGCGGACGAGACAGATCGGGCAGACATGGCACTTAATAAAAATTTTAATTAAATTAATAATTTGCAAATAATAGTAGTCAAGAATAATAATAATAGTAAATTTAGAGTTTAAAATGTCAAATAGGTATAAAAGATCTTAGCTTAATAAATTTTTTAAATTAATTTAATAATTTCTAAATAATAATAATAATAATTAAGGGCGCAGGGCGGCTTGTGGCGAGCCGTGGGTGAGTAACGACACCGTCGAACCCGAGTGCTCCAGAGAGTAGGTTAAGGCAGGCGTCCCCACTGCCAGACCTGAGACTCTCGACCCTGGCTTGCCTTAATTGGTTGTCCAGGGTGGAGTCGTTAGAGTATAATATTATGTATTATGCTCGGGGGTGGAAGTGTCTAAAGGCGTAATAACGGGGAAGCTATATGTGAAACCGGTGTCACACCTCTCGACACCCCCAGCCGCTTACACCAATGTTGCCTGTCTTACTGCCGGCAGAAATGCTTAAAAATGGTGGTTGTTTTAGGAGGCCCATTTATTAAACGGCGAGTCACCACCTGCCAAGTTTACGTTTCATGAGATGAATGATATATATGATCTGCAGGTGACCGTAGTCTCAACCAATAAACTTGATAAACCAATCCATTTAACATCTCAAAACAATAGCCCGAATTTAATTTAATTTTATTTCAGCAATAGTCCAGGCACCTGACGGGGCCTGTCTGTGAGCGCATTGTATTTGATGCAATCAGAGATAGGTCCCGACGGGTGCTAGTCACAACACTTTAGATTAAACACTCTAAAAGGGCCTCTACGTGTTGGACCTATGTCCCCATGCAAGCCTTACAAAGGACCGGGTATTATGCCTGTGAATTTAGAGTTATAATAATGTAAATAATAATAATATAATTAGAATTTAATTAATTTTGAATGTCAAATGTAAATAAATACCAAATATTTATTAAATAAAGTTTTGAAGAAGTTTAAAATGTCAAAATAAATGCAAACTATAAATGTCTATTTGCAATAATCGTATTTTAACCTAAGTCTTGTTTCTCGCAGACACCTCCCAGAGACAGCCCGCAGGTGTAGAGTCGGCTCTATGGTAGAGTCGTCTCCAAACGTCACCACGTGGGACCCGCTCTATGTAGAGTCGACTCTATGTAGAGTCGCCTCCAATCGCCTCCACGCGGGACCCGCTCTATGTAGAGTCCGACTCTATGTAGAGCCCCCAAACAAACGGCACCAGCAGCCCAAGAGAGTCGCGGCGAGTCGAATGAACCCAGGACGGTCACTCTACGACGACTCGTTGTCGAGATATGACGCCTCAAAGTTTCCAAAGCGGCCGCCCTCTGATTGGTTGATACTCTATCGACGTAGCTCCGGAACCAGTGACGCTAGACGTGTGGTGCTTGGGTTCCCCGAGATCGCGCAGTCCCGACGGTGCCGAATCTGCAGTCCTCTTGTAATGATAAGGGGATCCTAAAATTTGAAATTTTTTCCTGACCACCGCCAAACGGTCAAATTTACTTTTAGGTTTTTAGGTGTCCGCTTCCAGAAAATTATTTGTAGCTCCGCAACCGTCCAGCGCGCGAGGATGTTCTGGGTATCGTTTGATAGCCCTTGAAGCGGGCTACCTGGATCTTAATTTTAAATTGGGGGTCGCTGCGACTGATCGGGAGATAAACTCAGCTGAAATCGCCGATATCGCCAAAACTTTACTTTATCCCCTGCGGATTTTCCCCCAGCAGTCTGATCCAGTTGCTTCCTTCAGAAAGTATACCCAATCCTTGGTCCTCTACAGTTGGGTGATTTCATTTAAGCTCTACTGAGCTTGCCCTACAAAGTAGCCTAAATCGGCGTTTTAAAGTTTTGTCTCTAGAAATTTAGTTTTCTAAAGGATGGAAGGCAAACTCATATAAATGTTGCAGGACAGTCTTAGGCACAATGCAACACAATAAAACACTATGGTCGCCGATCTTGTTTTCCCGTAAAATCGAAAAAACTGATTTTTTTAAAGTTTTTGTTCTAATAAAAGTGCCTTATTAGAGCTTTTGCACTTTTATTGTCTAGAAATCATCACAGTTTTTTAATATTTTAAACTTAAAATTTCACTTTCTCTTTAATAAAATCTTTTCTTGTTATGTTACAGGTATGGCACTTTCACGAGGAGATAGATGAGGTCAGCGCGCACAGTTTAATATAAATTACCACTTTCTAAACTTGTTTATTCTATTTTTCCCGATTTTTTGGGCCGGAGACTACGAGCAAGCCGGAGAGAGCGAAAAACGCTGTTTTCACGACGGAGGTCGCTTCAAGACTGGGTTAGGTTAGGTTAGGTTAGGTTAGGTTAGGTTAGGTTAGGTTAGGTTAGGTTAGGTTAGGTTAGGTTAGGTTAGGTTAGGTTAGGTTAGGTTAGGTTAGGTTAGGTTAGGTTAGGTTAGGTTAGGTTAGGTTAGGTTAGGTTAGGTTAGGTTAGGTTAGGTTAGGTTAGGTTAGGTTAGGTTAGGTTAGGTTAGGTTAGGTTAGGTTAGGTTAGGTTAGGTTAGGTTAGGTTAGGTTAGGTTAGGTTAGGTTAGGTTAGGTTAGGTTAGGTTAGGTTAGGTTAGGTTAGGTTAGGTTAGGTTAGGTTAGGTTAGGTTAGGTTAGGTTAGGTTAGGTTAGGTTAGGTTAGGTTAGGTTAGGTTAGGTTAGGTTAGGTTAGGTTAGGTTAGGTTAGGTTAGGTTAGGTTAGGTTAGGTTAGGTTAGGTTAGGTTAGGTTAGGTTAGGTTAGGTTAGGTTAGGTTAGGTTAGGTTAGGTTAGGTTAGGTTAGGTTAGGTTAGGTTAGGTTAGGTTAGGTTAGGTTAGGTTAGGTTAGGTTAGGTTAGGTTAGGTTAGGTTAGGTTAGGTTAGGTTAGGTTAGGTTAGGTTAGGTTAGGTTAGGTTAGGTTAGGTTAGGTTAGGTTAGGTTAGGTTAGGTTAGGTTAGGTTAGGTTAGGTTAGGTTAGGTTAGGTTAGGTTAGGTTAGGTTAGGTTAGGTTAGGTTAGGTTAGGTTAGGTTAGGTTAGGTTAGGTTAGGTTAGGTTAGGTTAGGTTAGGTTAGGTTAGGTTAGGTTAGGTTAGGTTAGGTTAGGTTAGGTTAGGTTAGGTTAGGTTAGGTTAGGTTAGGTTAGGTTAGGTTTTTTTTTTTTTTTTTTTTTTTGTGCCACCTTTAAGGCACTCTCGTTCTTACTTGCTAATATTTATTATTTAGCAATTTAAACCGTTTATTTATTTATTTATTACTATTTTAAACCTTATATAACATTCTATCTTACTTAGCTATTAAATTCACTAAAGTATTTATAAAGTACTGGGGCGCCATCTGTTGGCCGTCCTAGGAACTAAATTTTAGTTCACAACCTCATCAACAGATGGCGCGCCATTACCAAACTTAGTACTACATTCCAGTATACTTTTAACACTAAGAATTTCAAAAGAACTTAAAGATTAGACCCTTAACCTAAATTAGGTTTTAATATAAACTATACAAACATATTCATCTAACTATACTTATGAATTTTAAAAACTAAACCTTTTAAAAACCTTTCTAAAGTTTTAAAATGAATGATATATATGATCTGCAGGTGACCGTAGTCTCAACCAATAAACTTGATAAACCAATCCATTTAACATCTCAAAACAATAGCCCGAATTTAATTTAATTTTATCTCAGCAATAGTCCAGGCACCTGACGGGGCCTGTCTGTGAGCGCATTGTATTTGATGCAATCAGAGATAGGTCCCGACGGGTGCTAGTCACAACACTTTAGATTAAACACTCTAAAAGGGCCTCTACGTGTTGGACCTATGTCCCCATGCAAGCCTTACAAAGGACCGGGTATTATGCCTGTGAATTTAGAGTTATAATAATGTAAATAATAATAATATAATTAGAATTTAATTAATTTTGAATGTCAAATGTAAATAAATACCAAATATTTATTAAATAAAGTTTTGAAGAAGTTTAAAATGTCAAAATAAATGCAAACTATAAATGTCTATTTGCAATAATCGTATTTTAACCTAAGTCTTGTTTCTCGCAGACACCTCCCAGAGACAGCCCGCAGGTGTAGAGTCGGCTCTATGGTAGAGTCGTCTCCAAACGTCACCACGTGGGACCCGCTCTATGTAGAGTCGACTCTATGTAGAGTCGCCTCCAATCGCCTCCACGCGGGACCCGCTCTATGTAGAGTCCGACTCTATGTAGAGCCCCCAAACAAACGGCACCAGCAGCCCAAGAGAGTCGCGGCGAGTCGAATGAACCCAGGACGGTCACTCTACGACGACTCGTTGTCGAGATATGACGCCTCAAAGTTTCCAAAGCGGCCGCCCTCTGATTGGTTGATACTCTATCGACGTAGCTCCGGAACCAGTGACGCTAGACGTGTGGTGCTTGGGTTCCCCGAGATCGCGCAGTCCCGACGGTGCCGAATCTGCAGTCCTCTTGTAATGATAAGGGGATCCTAAAATTTGAAATTTTTTCCTGACCACCGCCAAACGGTCAAATTTACTTTTAGGTTTTTAGGTGTCCGCTTCCAGAAAATTATTTGTAGCTCCGCAACCGTCCAGCGCGCGAGGATGTTCTGGGTATCGTTTGATAGCCCTTGAAGCGGGCTACCTGGATCTTAATTTTAAATTGGGGGTCGCTGCGACTGATCGGGAGATAAACTCAGCTGAAATCGCCGATATCGCCAAAACTTTACTTTATCCCCTGCGGATTTTCCCCCAGCAGTCTGATCCAGTTGCTTCCTTCAGAAAGTATACCCAATCCTTGGTCCTCTACAGTTGGGTGATTTCATTTAAGCTCTACTGAGCTTGCCCTACAAAGTAGCCTAAATCGGCGTTTTAAAGTTTTGTCTCTAGAAATTTAGTTTTCTAAAGGATGGAAGGCAAACTCATATAAATGTTGCAGGACAGTCTTAGGCACAATGCAACACAATAAAACACTATGGTCGCCGATCTTGTTTTCCCGTAAAATCGAAAAAACTGATTTTTTTAAAGTTTTTGTTCTAATAAAGGTGCCTTATTAGAGCTTTTGCACTTTTATTGTCTAGAAATCATCACAGTTTTTTAATATTTTAAACTTAAAATTTCACTTTCTCTTTAATAAAATCTTTTCTTGTTATGTTACAGGTATGGCACTTTCACGAGGAGATAGATGAGGTCAGCGCGCACAGTTTAATATAAATTACCACTTTCTAAACTTGTTTATTCTATTTTTCCCGATTTTTTGGGCCGGAGACTACGAGCAAGCCGGAGAGAGCGAAAAACGCTGTTTTCACGACGGAGGTCGCTTCAAGACTGGGTTAGGTTAGGTTAGGTTAGGTTAGGTTAGGTTAGGTTAGGTTAGGTTAGGTTTGGTTAGGTTAGGTTAGGTTAGGTTAGGTTAGGTTAGGTTAGGTTAGGTTAGGTTAGGTTAGGTTAGGTTAGGTTAGGTTAGGTTAGGTTAGGTTAGGTTAGGTTAGGTTAGGTTAGGTTAGGTTAGGTTAGGTTAGGTTAGGTTAGGTTAGGTTAGGTTAGGTTAGGTTAGGTTAGGTTAGGTTAGGTTAGGTTAGGTTAGGTTAGGTTAGGTTAGGTTAGGTTAGGTTAGGTTAGGTTAGGTTAGGTTAGGTTAGGTTAGGTTAGGTTAGGTTAGGTTAGGTTAGGTTAGGTTAGGTTAGGTTAGGTTAGGTTAGGTTAGGTTAGGTTAGGTTAGGTTAGGTTAGGTTAGGTTAGGTTAGGTTAGGTTAGGTTAGGTTAGGTTAGGTTAGGTTAGGTTAGGTTAGGTTAGGTTAGGTTAGGTTAGGTTAGGTTAGGTTAGGTTAGGTTAGGTTAGGTTAGGTTAGGTTAGGTTAGGTTAGGTTAGGTTAGGTTAGGTTAGGTTAGGTTAGGTTAGGTTAGGTTAGGTTAGGTTAGGTTAGGTTAGGTTAGGTTAGGTTAGGTTAGGTTAGGTTAGGTTAGGTTAGGTTAGGTTAGGTTAGGTTAGGTTAGGTTAGGTTAGGTTAGGTTAGGTTAGGTTAGGTTAGGTTAGGTTAGGTTAGGTTAGGTTAGGTTAGGTTAGGTTAGGTTAGGTTAGGTTAGGTTAGGTTAGGTTAGGTTAGGTTAGGTTAGGTTAGGTTAGGTTAGGTTAGGTTAGGTTAGGTTAGGTTAGGTTAGGTTAGGTTAGGTTAGGTTAGGTTAGGTTAGGTTAGGTTAGGTTAGGTTAGGTTAGGTTAGGTTAGGTTAGGTTAGGTTAGGTTAGGTTAGGTTAGGTTAGGTTAGGTTAGGTTAGGTTAGGTTAGGTTAGGTTAGGTTAGGTTAGGTTAGGTTAGGTTAGGTTAGGTTAGGTTAGGTTAGGTTAGGTTAGGTTAGGTTAGGTTAGGTTAGGTTAGGTTAGGTTAGGTTAGGTTAGGTTAGGTTAGGTTAGGTTAGGTTAGGTTAGGTTAGGTTAGGTTAGGTTAGGTTAGGTTAGGTTAGGTTAGGTTAGGTTAGGTTAGGTTAGGTTAGGTTAGGTTAGGTTAGGTTAGGTTAGGTTAGGTTAGGTTAGGTTAGGTTAGGTTAGGTTAGGTTAGGTTAGGTTAGGTTAGGTTAGGTTAGGTTAGGTTAGGTTAGGTTAGGTTAGGTTAGGTTAGGTTAGGTTAGGTTAGGTTAGGTTAGGTTAGGTTAGGTTAGGTTAGGTTAGGTTAGGTTAGGTTAGGTTAGGTTAGGTTAGGTTAGGTTAGGTTAGGTTAGGTTAGGTTAGGTTAGGTTAGGTTAGGTTAG
>OZ004641.1:12952891-12956294 GCA_963924495.1 Nemapogon koenigi
GGTTCATGTGCAGGGTCTGAGAGAGTTGGTGGGTCAAGTGTTTTGAATATCCAGTCCAGGTCAGGGAATTTAACGCCGATGTTATTTTTTTCAATGGGTTCTTTATTCACTATTGTTGTGCTTGCTCTTTGTCCTGTTGTTGAGTTGGAAGTTGATGTGGTATTGGCTTTTGTTGGTTCATTGAGGTCTATTAGTTCTTGCATGATTTTGCATTTATTTTCTAGCAAAGCTATCTCCTCTTGTGCTCTGTCTAATTTCCGTTTATAGATGTTGCAATTGTTGCAAGACATTTTTTTTATTATTATTATTATTGAGTTATGTATTGTTGAATTTCTTGAGTTCGCGGATTATTGTTTTGATATGGTTTAAGAATGTGTTCAGGGTTGTTTCTTTATCAATGGCTTTCTCGATGTCGAAGGGGTCTATCCCTTCTATATTGCTGGTTATTTCGTGATCTAATCTGGTGGTGTTGAATCGAGGGCAATTGTGAATTAAATGGGGTATGGTTTGGGCTGTTGAGTTATCACAAGGGCATTTGTTGTCTGGGGTAATTTTAAATCTATGCAGATAGTCCTTATGATATCCGTGTCCGGTTAGGATTTGTGTGAGTTCGAAATTGTGACCAATGTTGTTAATAATTTTTTTGATGTGATGTAATGATGGGCACCACTTCTTAGTTATCGCTCCTTTTTGATTGGCCAAATAGAATTCTTCCGTACTTTTGAGGCTGTTTTCTCTAGTTATTCGTCGGACATAGCTAATTGGGAATTTGTCAAAGAATAAGCCTGTGTGATTGGTGGCCGCTTCCTTGGCTGCCAAGTCAGCTGCTTCGTTTCCGGTCAAGCCTATATGTGCTTTGATCCAGTAGAATTTGGGTTCTGACTCTAATTTATTTAAGATTTGGTGTATGTTTGCTACTATGGCGTTGGTGCTGTAATGATTACAAATTTCTTCGAGGCTAGATTTGCTGTCGGTTAGTATTACTGTGAAAAGTAGCTTGTTTCGTTCAATTGATAGGCATGCTTGTTCAATGCCTATCAGTTCAGCTTGAAAGACGGAGCAGCTGGAGTGAAGCTTGAATTTTTTGGAAGTTAGGCCTGAAGAGTTTGCAATAACATAGGCTGCACCAACAGAGTTGTCGTGTTTACTGCCGTCGGTATAGATGTAGTTGGTGAATTGGTTTTGGATTTCTTTGAAGTCGTCTTCGTTGTAGATTTTCTTGTAAGTTCTTTGTTTTCTTAGTATAGGATGGAGTTGTTCTATGGGTTTGGCGCGAGAGTCAAGTGTGATATCTGATGGAAGAAATGGACAGACTCCGGTTAGTTTGGTTTTTTCTATTGTTGCGACTTCTTTTATTTTTATGTGTATGGGGGTTAGGTCAGCTAGGATTATTGCGTTGGTTGTGTTAATTGTCCGGAAGCCTCTTATTATTTTTATTGCAAAGCCTCGTTGTAGTGAGAGTAATCTGTTTTGTACATATTGGTATTTAAGTGCGTGATGCCAGATGCTGGCTGCATAACATATTATGGGTTCAATGACTTGTTTGTAAATTATTTCTATGTTTTTTGAATGAACTCCCCAGGTTGGTCTTACGAATCTAATTAGTTTGTTAAATATTTTTTGTGCTTTTGTAATTATGTATTCTGTGTGTTTAATAAAGTTTAATTTTCTGTCAATGATTATTCCTAGAATTTTAACTTCGTTCTTTAATTGTATATTTAAGTTAGACATTTGTAATTTAATGCATCGGGCTTTATTCGTGAATGCAATTGCTTGTGTTTTTTGTGGGCCGAAATGTAGTTTTACGGATTCTCCCCATTTGGATATTATTTCAAGTGTTTGATTTGTGATTTGGCTCAGTCTTATAAGATCTTTGTCGTGTGCAATGAGTGTGATGTCGTCAGCGAATGCCTGTATGTGACATCCGTGTGGTAGTTTTTTATCTAGAAGCTCATCGAGAATGAGGTTCCAAAACGTAGGTCCACAAACTGAGCCCTGGATGCATCCTCTAGTCATTTTCTTATTTGCTGTACTGTCAGCAATGTCAATAGTAACTAGTCTTTCATGGAGGTAGTTTGAGATAAGATTGTATAGATTCTTTGGGCATTTGATGTGATGAAGACGTTTTAGGATGGCAGGCCACCATGCGTGGTCGAATGCAGCTTTGATGTCTAATGAGATTAGCACTACTTGTTCTCCCTTGTCTTTGTATTTGTATATTTTCTGTGTTAAATTGTTTAAGGCTTCGATGGTAGACTTCTGTTCCTTGAATCCATATTGTTTATTGTTTGTATAGTTGTGTGTTATCATGTAGTATGTAAGTCTTTTAGTTATAAGTTTCTCTAATAATTTACCGAAAACTGGAAGGAGTCCGATTGGTCTGTATGAGGCTGTGTCCGTGTAATCAGTTTTATTTAGTTTAGGGATTATTTTGACGTAAGCGTGTTTCCATGTATTAGGAAAGAATGACGATTTCAGGCATCTGTTCATTATTTGTGTAATAGTTTCAGGGAAGGTTTTAGCATAGCACAGGCATATATCTGAAGTTAAGTTGTCTAATCCGGGAGATTTATTAGGGTTCATGTCTGCAAGATTGGCCAATATTTCATCTGTGGAAAAGTCAGGTTCATCTTCAGTTTCAGGGGGTAGTTTGTTGGATTGTCTGATAGATGTCTGGTGAGTATTAAGATCGGGAGTATCATCTGGATAGAATTTTTTGAGGAATTCATGAGCCGTTTCTGCGCTTGTGGAAGTAAATAGTCCGGGTGCAATTTTTAGTGTGGATGGAGGTTGAGTGGGAGCAGAACTTTTTAGTAGTCTATTGGTAACTGCCCATACGTCCTCTTTTCCTTGTTTATTGCAGAAATCTTTAAAATTAGTTGTGGAGGCGTTACTAATTTTTTTAGCGTATTCACTTTTAAGTTCGTTTCTTATCGGGATTAAATCTGTGATGGATTGTTTTGATTTTTTGCGTTGTTGTAGCGAGTGGTGATTTTTTATTACTTGTTTTTTGATTTCCTCTAGTTCGTCATTCCACCAGTCGGGTTTTTTAGGTGTTTTTGTTTTCCGTGGTAAGTGTTTTTTACATATTTTATGAATGCTTTTATTCATATTGTTAATAGTAGTTGTTAGGTCTTCAAGTGAGATGTTCGGAAAGTCAGTATTTGATATGTCGATTAAATCTTTGTCGTTTTTCATGATTTCTTCTAGCATATCCCAGTCCTTAAAACATTTGGTGTTGTATTTGAATGTGCTTGTTTTTTTGTTGAGGCGTGTTTGGAAATTATCTAGTTTGAGGTCAAAAGCGATAGCGTGATGATCAGAAGATGGACATGCTGAATAATCAACTTTCCAGTTTTTAATATTGTTGCTGATTGAATCGGAAGTTATGGTTAAGTCTACT